>VNJS01003466.1:0-135353 GCA_008042575.1 Drosophila watanabei | reverse complement strand
TGCAAGCCATCCATTTACGTTAGCTTATCACCTGCTTTTTATCTGGATACAATCTATATGGAGCATTATCTATATGACGTTCTTTGTTCTCTCTTTACTCAATTTCGTCTGCAAGAGGAGCTGCCGGGGAACAATAACAAGCTATATCCAAGGCCCCCCCCCCACTAAAGACCTGTTGTGTAAGAGTTACAGTTAGGTTAAGTCTTTCTTGCCGGCGACACGTGATCGACGCTGAAAGATTATACCCAGAATTAATGTGATTGTGTGAAACAAATACCTTCATAAGTCTACAAGTAGACGCAATGACACACGTTTTCATTGAAACAGTAAGGGACATAAAAATAATGCTGCTTTATAAACATTTTTACCAGTGCCAGCAATCATTTTCTTTTAAAAATAAAATAAAAAGATTTATGCAAGTGGAACCGCATTTTCTGGTCAACAAAAATGTATTAAAACGTTTACATAAAGAAATTTCCCATAAAAAGTGATTTATTAGTCTTGCCAAGATAAGCTTTAAAAATTTGGCAAAAGTCTGCTTCCTTATCGACCAATCACAAAACCCAGCTATTAGTTGTATTTATTCTTTTATCAGCAGTTTTTAGAGCTATTACTTTGACCTCGACTGTTTGAATACAAGTATTTACATATTCATAATGCGCACAGACAGTACGTCACGTTGCTTTTTTCGCCACCTTTTCGCCACATACCCTTTCGGTATATCGACCCCCTCACGTTTTGGGACTGTTATAGCGGTTATAGCGGCAGTTAGCATTAATATTGATTAACTAATATTTTTGTTTGGCAAACGAAGCAAAAAACCGGCAGACACGTGCCATAAATTTGGACGCGACTGAAAGTCCTCAGTTTTTATTTTTTGTTTAGTAATTTTTTGTCTATTTTTAGCCATAGTGCCTCGTGTTAGCCGAATTTTGTAAATACAAATGTGGGGCTTGTCGCCGGCGTTTTTAATTCGAATTATTTGCGCCTTATTTGTTTGCAATTCGCTAGCACAATAATGCATACAATCGCCGGCTGGGAGGCGGAGGCAGAAGGGGCTCTATTTGACCTTGGAACGAGATTCACCCCCATTTCAAATTGAGATCCATATCTGACCGACCACCGACTGTACCAGCTTTGTGTATACGTATATCTGGCGACTAGTATGTATATCTCGGAGGGGCCTCCTCCTAGTGGCGGTGAGTTAATCACATAAATGATGCCGCCACCGTTTGCATGTCGTCAGTCGCCAGACAAACGCCCAAAGCACAGCACCACCTCACAGATCAGCGAGAAAACCCAACAGATAGAGAGAGGCAGAGTGGAGAAGCCGAAAGCAGGCCAGATACAGATCTTTTCGATGTGAATTCTAAGCGCCGTCGCAGGACCGCAAGCAACGCAACTGTGATAGACAAGGCACACACAAGACAAGCCCAGATAATTGTACCTTAGATAGTGGAACTGCAGCTGTGATAAATCCTCAAGCACATCAAATATTTAACTTAGCCATGACGACATCGAGCGACATAGCGCTGTCAGAGAGCCAGCAGAACATCCAGGGGTACGTCCGATCAAAACCCTTATTCTAATTAATGGGAGCAACTTGAGCAGAAGCAGAAGCAGAAGCGCTTTCAATAACCTTGCACGTGCCATCGATTCGGTTGATGATGCTGATGTCGTAGACATTGCATATTTTACTGTTCATCCATTACCATAAATTGCATCCATTAAGAGCGATTTGTGCAGCCTGTTCTCTGTTCCCTGCTCCCATTCAGGCCTCTATTTCGCTCAATTCACAGGCCCCTGCCAAGTGCGCAGTTTGTTGATTTAATTGGCGTGGCAGCAGGGAGAACAACAAAATGCCTGGCATATTTCGAGCGAACTCTGCCGGCAAACAATAAATATACACACACTTGAGAGCATATAGTATATTTTGCGTTGCGTATCCGTTTTTGTGTCGTCCACACCACAATTGAATGTATGTTCGATTAACATCTAGAAGGTATTCAGATTTAAATGCGAATAAGTGAATAAAGAGAGCTGTCCGTCGACAGTCCAGTTGCACAATAATACTGTCATGGAATTGCTCTCTTTGTATAATATTCGACGTTGCCCAATCAGACTAATCCGCACTAACGAAGACCCCGTTCTCTTGTCTGACCTAACACGTCTCTTGTCCTGTCTGTTTCGGTGCTGCCTCCTCCACGAATAGTGAAATGAAGAGAGCTATCCGTCGACAGTCAAGTTAAAGCTGATTGTAATACTGTCATGGAATTGCTCTCTTTGTATAACATTCGAAACGCGACGACAATATCGGTGTGCTTAGGGCTAAGCTTAGCTCCTTGTAAGCGTCCTCTGGTGGATGGTGTCTAATCTTCCCTCCTTCCAGCTGCAAATTAGTAAAGTAAAGCGAGGCTGCGTTTTTTTGAATTCAAGTTCATTTTGTATTCACGGCACTTTCTCGCCTATTAAATACTTTACAAAAAATCTGGAGAAATCTCAGCCCGCCCGTTAATAATATAATAGTGCCCGTAACTTAGAGATTAATGAATGCCTTGGTTAGGTGCTGTGTGTTGGTTCCTACAGACCGCCGCGTCCACGTCCGCCGGTTGGTCCTCCCTGCCAGGCTCCGCGTCCACCGCCGCCGCCCGGAGCTCCCGGTGGTCCGCCAGATCCTCGTCCGCCGCCTGGTGGTCCGCCTCTTCCTCTGCCACGAGCTGAAAAAATTATATTCGTTTAGAACTTGCAGCTCAAAATAAATAACTTCATACAAGACTGTCGTAATTAAAAAATAATAAAGATTGCCTATAAATTTGTAAATTTAAATTGTTCTTTGAATTTATATTCTTAAAATTGTACTACTTAACCTTCTAAATAATAAGATAAATATCTACACTCTTATTGTAGCCTTAATTTATCTTTATTAAAGATAAACTAAAGCAATTACGACAGCTCTTGCATGAAAATAAGATTAGTACAGCTAAAAGTGCCCGACTCACCCTGTGCGCGTAGTATGGCCGCCTTGCCCCTGCCCGCTGTCCCACCCAGTCCCTTGCCCGTCTGCTTTTTGAACATCGGGGCATTCTTCAGCATGTCCGGCAGGATGAGGAACCGGATCTTGGAGCCACGGATGTAGACATTCTCCAGGTTGGCCGTACGTCCGTCCCGGTAGGTGACCGTGATCTGTGTCATCTGGCAGTTCATGTTGTCCTCCGCCTCGATTAGCTTGCCGCGGTACACCTCGCCGGTGATTGTCTCGCAAGTGATTATGTGGCCCTCGGCCTCGTGCAGTACCTTGATGGGCACTCCAATCGACATGTTTAACTGATTTTATTTAGTTTTTGGGTGGGATTTGTATAATTTTTCCGGAGTTTCTTCCTCCACGCTCTTTCTTAATTCTTTTTTTTGCAAATGGCGTTTGACTGGCTTTTCTTTTCACGAGCGAAAATCCATAAAATTAGTGTGACCAAAAAGAGCGGCATTCACGCCATGTTGTGGTGAAACCTCCTCGTGAGCGCAGGGCTGTATTCGAATGCGTAATTATCGCTCCAATCTATCGGAGAACCGATAAGTAAGGCGCGCGTATCTTATCGCTTCGAAAAATAAACACAAATTAAGAGTCATAAAAAGCGAAATAATTCCATTGTCCCGCTCTCGGTGCTCCGGCTGCTGATAAGATCTCTGCTTTGCCGTCGTGGCCATCAGTTAGCCAGTAGCTATTGCGACGTTCAGCCAACAAAATTTTCGCTTCAACATGATGTGGTAAATAATCGGGGAAAGCTTGCCGAGCATGTCAAGGCTTTTCAATAGTTTTAAGGGTGGGAAGGAACCTACAAAATCGAGCTAGCGCTGTGCAGTGTCCGCAGAATTTTATTTTATTTAATAATTATTCTTCCACAGCGACCCAAAGTTTAGTAGTGGCTTCGTTAGAAGAGAGTTTAATGACAGCGGTATTGCCGACGGCAAGCTCCGCACCATCTCCACTTCTTCTTGCGCCACGACCATGTCAACTGAGTCCTACCGCATCTCTCTCGGCGTAGGGCCTCTGTGGTGGTCCTGATGTCCCTGTCCACCACAGAACAGATCACGATAGGGCATCGCTCTTAACGGGTGAGTATAGAATCTGTTGTTGCCCTTAGAGGTCATTTCTGGAGATTAAGTGTCTTGTTTTGCAGGCTACAGCCGTAAGTCTTCGGTCGACTCGGCTGGTGGCAGCCTTTACGGGACCAGCTCCCGGGCGTCGTCGTTGTCGTCCTCCTCGTCGGATTGCTCCGACTCGGGGTCGCAGCCCGACATCCATTCGCTGTGCTCGGAAGATGACTGCCAGGAGGTGCTGCGCCAGATCTTGCAGCACGACCAGCCGGTGCAGATTTCCATCAGACTGCATATCACCGAGGACCAGTACACCAATTGGAATACGATTTTGAACCCAGTCAACAACTTGTTGTATGTCGCCCTGCCGAAGGACCTTCCCCCAGCCGGCTCCAAGCAGACCTTCATTTCGCTGCTGGAATTCGCCGAGGATAAGCTCGAGGTGGACGGCATCGTTTTGGCCATGGCAAAGGATCATTCGGACCGTGCTCGTCTTGTTGAGGCATTCCTCTTCATGGGCTTCGAGCCCCTGTCTAGGAAGGCACCGCAGGCTCCGCCGGGCGCCATCAACGACAACGAGAACAACTACTTCTTCTACAACATCGAGGAGTAGTCCGACGGCAAAAAGGGGACGATTTTCGCGACAACAACAACAGTCCAGTTAAAGACCGAGAAGTTACACAAAACATCACCAATCCGAAGAAAACAATCCAAAGTCCGTAGTTTCCGCAAATCTTTAAAGTAGTTCCACACCCAACTGACATATTGAGCCCCCAAATTGTGTTCAATGACAAGCAAATCAATCTTTACCCACTCTCTTGGTGTTTAGGTAGTCGAAAATCGTTTAAAGTTGCCCACGGAGGTAGCTTTTCAATTATGTATTTGGCCAGCCACGTTAAGAGCCTGATCGTAACTTATTATTATACACAACATCTATAATCCCTTAAAAAAAACGAACGAAAATGTAAAAAAAAATTAAAAAGAGAAAATGCTAAAAAAAAAATGTATTAATCCTAAGTTTAATCGTGAATCAATATTTTGTCTTATGTTTTTGCCTTTTGTCATATTCACTTTATATTTCTTTATGTTTTTTTCTCCATATTTTTTATTTAAACGTATATATATTTGTATTTGTATTTGTAATCCCATTTGTTTCTTACTAGAAAATATTTCATATATATTTTTATTCACTTTTTGTACATCTAAAGCGATAAGAAAGGGAAAGAAAAGAGTGCAAGATGGATGAAGGGTTGAAAGGAAGGGAAGCACATATTCGTATAAACTACTTTATATACGCGCCAGCAAATTCAGATACACTTACGTACGATATATCCAATATGAATAAACTTATTAACCAATAGATTCCACACCAAGCAAGCAAACGAGAGCAAATCTTTTATTTATTCCAATATTTTTTGTATGCATCATTTTTTGATTCCAATAATAAAACATATGACTTAACAAATATAAAAAGTGTCGGTTTGATTAATTTTAAAATATATATGAGACTATGACGCGCAAGGCAATGCGCATTATTATTATTGTTTGCTAGTTAACTATCTCGAGTGGCTCGGTCTGCTGATTAAATTTCTGGCCAAGATCGTCTTTTTTTTCTAGGTACGAGGAGTTTCCAGTGCTCCACAAATTGACTCGACCCGATGGCTCATTGAGTGAATAAATAAACAGATAATGGATAGATTAGCTAATGCCGATATATGTACATATAGGTTTGTCTATATATGCCTCTTTTTGATTCTCTGCAGACCCTAGAAAGCAAAGCGTTATCAGAAAGGAAAGGGGCTATAAAAATTTTAAATTGTCACCATTAAAATTATTTATTTGATAAACACAATTAGTCATTGATTTGTGGGATGTATAAGGTTCAAGGTTGATTTTTTACCCAAGAAAATACTAACAATTAAAATATGTTACAGATTTAATTAAAATTTGAATAAAGGCAATCAAGGTTTGGTAGAAATTAGATAAAGATTTTGTTTTAAAAAAAGAAGACTTAGAATTAAAAAAGAAGGTTAAGACATGACTTTGCTGTGATATATTCTGAAATTAAAAGAACTTTCGGGCTGAGTATTTTCTTTAACTTAGTACTTCCAATAAAACAATAGACAATGACTTAATATTTACTGCTGACCCAAGCATTTATCAGCTGATAGAAATTATCTCAGCTAGAAGAGCTTCTATATATATATTCAGGTACACATATAATGCAGTAACGAGAAATGTCAGATCATTTTTCAGCGAACTGTAAAGCGGGTCTTTCAGGCAATCTTCTGATCTCGGCTTTGAAATCATCCAACAGCTGTTCGTTCCCTGCTGCTCAGTGACTGCCGTCTGTTCGTCTATTCAGTTTATGGGCGATAAAACTCTGGCGCTCCGAAAGAGACAACAAAATATATACTCATATATACCCACATATGTGGGCTTCAGCCAGATAACGATATAACCAGCGGCGGCAGAGGTACCGAAAAACAGTCGAGTTTTCGAGTTCGCTGAGTTTACACGAACCACAAAGGCTTTGGAAGCGCTCTGAAGTCACTATCCATCCCGGAGCCATCATGTTGAAGGTGGTGAGTCTAGTTCCACGGGGCGGAAACTTATCTTATCGTCGGAAGTGAGATAAGGCAGTGGTTCAATTTAATTTACTTTCAATCCGTTTCAATTATGTTTACCCGATATACCCCGATGGTCATTCCAGATTACTGTTTTTGCCATACTTTTGGTGGGCGTGGCTTTGGCCATGCAGCCCCTGGACGATGATAACAATCGGAACCATCATCTGAACCACAAGCGTCAACTGTCGCAGCACCACCACAGGGACCACTTGGCGGAGAAGCATCACGAGCTTAAGGAGCATCACAAGCAGGGAAAGAACTTGCCCCACCTGGCAGCTCACAAAGTCCACACGAAGTCCACCGCGCAGAGGAAGGGCAGGCAGGCCCATTCGGAGCATGGTTACAGCAAGAGCCATCATCAGCACAAGCAGCAGCACCAGAAGAGCCACCATTCCAGCAGTAGGAAGGCCAGATCCAACTCCAAGCACCATCACAAGCGCCACGCAGGAACCCGTCGCCACTAGAGAGCCGAGATGTGTCCTATTTAAATCCTAACTTATGTGTATGCCAAAAATAATAAAAGCGGAGCAATGAAAGTCAAGCTCACACGAATTTGCAATACAGTAAACTCTCGTTAACTTTTAATTTGCTTGAGTAATGGGTTTGCATATAAAATGTGGAAATGTTTAGTTTTGAAAAATTATATTAGAAAAGAGATGGATATTTATCATATCAAATTTAGTTTTTCAACTTTAATAAACTTGAGAAAATGGTTGAAGCGAACTTCTTAGGTTCCAAGCAAAACAAAATCACTATAGATGCAGTTAAAAAATTATTTAAAGCTATAATAGTTATGAGTGTCAAAATTATTATTATTATATATAGTATATATATATTATGTTTCTTGCTAAAAATACTTATAAAACTACAAGTATGCAAAAAATGTTATTGCCAAAGTATGACTGATCTCTTAACCGATATCCACTATTATAGTCCAGCTCTCTTTGTGACCCCGTTTATAGCCCAAAAATTGTGTGTGGATCGTTAAAGATGGGTCCAAGTCCAGGTTCGGCGTTAGGTTCAGATGTGTAATTACGCTTGGCCAACCACTCGGCTGGCTCTTCTGTTACGTTGGAAGACGGCAGGGCAGGGCAGGGCCATGGAAGCCGCCTCAATTTCTTTGGAAGCGCCGGGCCAAGTCCCCGCCGCAATCCGGTTTGAAATTTGAAAATAATAAACCGCGCACATGCGTACTTTGTACATAAAGTGTTTCTTTTTTTGTTTTTATTGCGCTAAAGCCGGTGTTAATTGTGCCAGGGGTCAAAAACTCCAATGACGTCATCGTCGGACAGTGAAAGGGTTAAGTTTTAGGAGCTTGTATAATTTCTTTGGTTACTTAAGGAATTTTGTGTCGGGTGTTTAGGAACATATTTTAGCAATTTCTTTGATTTTGGATTATTTAACCCCAAACTGGGTAAATTCTGGGTCGGTAGTATGAGCCTCCATAGCTTCGGTATCCGCCATAGCCGCTATATCCCGAATAGCCACCGTATTTATAGCCACCACCTCCATATCCGCCGTAATAAATGGGAAGTGGAGCCGCATAGTAGCCATAGCCAATGCTATCGGCAGTGGCAAGATCACCATCTGCAGCAGCCTCCTTGTTCTGAAAGATATTGTTCAATTAGAGGGTCATAATGGAGGAGAAAGTGCACAACCTACCTCTATAGGTCCGGCGGATATGCAGCCAATTATAGCCAGGGCAAAAAATACGGAAAATAACTGAAATGTGTAACACATAATAGATTATAATGCTAAATTCGACCTATTTTTTTGTATTCCCCTACCTTTGCCATTGTTGTTGATTTTATTTGCGAAAATTCACGGGGACTGAGTCAGTATTTCGCTAAAAATTAGCACTTTTCCTGGTGCTCTGCTTAGAAGCGCTGTTGTCCGTAAACTGTGATCCCCATCGGCGGACCAACATTATTTATAGGGAGAAAAACATCCCGGAGATCGATTTCGCACATGATCATTGACTTGGCAAACATTCTGCGAGTCTGGGGAAGTCGTTACCCCATGGGAAATGAGGTGTCTTGCATCAGGGTCAGATTAATGATTCGATTTTATCTATTAAAGCATTTGATTTATGTTATAAATTTATATTTTTCTAGATTTTAATAGTTTGATCATTTATAGGTAAATTTACTTTGCAAAGAACTGAAACTTTAATGGTTTGGTTTACCCAATATCTACTGTGGAAGAAGAGAAATTCCCCCAGTACCAGTCAGCACAAAATAATATTGACGCACTTGTCTAATAAGTTCATAATAAATTCGGTTAACAAATTCATTGACCAGCTGAATCATTTGATTTAATTAGAATAATTAGGTGGTATTTGGGTTCATTTAATTTTGTTTATGTTTTTGGCTTTATAGATTTTGTTAAGCATAGAATTATAAAGACAATATGAGTTTAAAGTTCTTAAATGAAAAATTGTATCTTTATTTGTAGGTCTTGTTACATACAATTTATATTATTTCTATTTTTCACAATTTAAAAATATACGTAATATAATATTTCGTTTTGCTGTCCTAATCTATTTTCTGTCTGATATCTAAAATTAAATTCCATGATCTTAATGTAGAATATATAATATGTTTATTAGTATTTGTATTTATTGTTTATCCTTATTTTTTAAAACAAATGAAAAAAAAAAATTAAAAAATATAATATCGATATATCGATAATTTAATATATTATCAACAACCCTAGTTTTTGCCGACCATCTGTGCCACCACTAGAAATGGCTGCCGCATGAAAAAACGTTTTCGTTTTGCAAAACCGGAAAAATTGTGTAAATTGCGGCTGAAGAAACGTAGTAAAAGTGAAAATTAGGTAAACAAAGTGCCAACTAACTGTTGGCGAATAAAGTGCGCAACTTATATCTTGTGGGAATTACGATTATTGCCCCTTTTTGACGGTGTGAAAAATATTGCCAAAGGCCGCGACATCGGCGGCGGCGGCGGCATTCGTTTTCTCTGCCTGGCGTGTGTGTGTGTTCGTGTGTCATGCTAATGCGAATTGTTCTATTTATTGATTAGGAAAAGTGCAGCGGAACGATGTCCATTCCGCCGTACATGATACCGCAGAACGCCTGGGCCGCCCAGCTGATGGCCCAGCAGGCGTACGCGGCGGCCCACGCTCAGCAGGCGCAGTTGCACGCGCAGCAGCAGATGGCCAACCAGATACAGCAGATACCTCCGCCGGGAGCACCGCTTCCTCCGGCCGGTGGCCATGCCAACGGCATTCCCACCCCGGCGGGACAGGGCCAGGGATCCGGGCTGGGTCAGATTCCCACACCGAAGCCCGACATCCTCACCGAGGAGAAGATGCAGGAGAAGGCGCTGAAGTGGCAGCATCTGCAGTCGAAGCGTTTCGCCGAGAAGCGCAAGTTCGGCTTCGTGGACACGCAGAAGGAGGATATGCCGCCGGAGCACATCAGGAAGATTATACGCGACCATGGGGACATGACCTCGCGCAAATATCGCCACGACAAGCGAGTGTATCTGGGCGCCTTGAAGTACATGCCGCATGCGGTGCTCAAGCTGCTGGAGAACATGCCCATGCCCTGGGAGCAGATCCGAGATGTCCAGGTGCTGTACCATATCACGGGGGCCATCACGTTTGTGAACGAGATTCCCTGGGTCATTGAGCCCGTCTACATAGCTCAGTGGGGGTGAGTTCTTGAGTTAGTTTCTCTCTATAAAGTTATGCTCTAGTAGACGCTTTCCTTCCCAGAACTATGTGGATTATGATGCGTCGTGAGAAGCGCGATCGTCGCCACTTCAAGCGCATGCGTTTCCCGCCCTTCGACGATGAGGAGCCTCCGCTGGATTACGCCGACAACGTGCTGGATGTGGAGCCCCTGGAGGCCATACAGATTGAGCTGGACAACGATGAAGATAACGCCGTGTACAAATGGTTTTATGATCATCGTCCACTGGTGGATACACCGTAAGAATTCAATTGGAAATGTATTTAATTTCTTGTAATAATGAAACGTTCTTTGATAGCTTTGTGAACGGCTCTACGTACCGCAAGTGGAATCTTTCCCTGCCGCAGCTGGCCACGCTGTATCGGCTGGCCAATCAATTGCTTACGGACCTGGTGGACAACAACTTCTTTTATCTGTTCGACCCAAAGAGTTTCTTCACCGCCAAGGCCCTGAACATGGCCATTCCAGGTGGTCCCAAGTTTGAGCCCCTGATTAAAGACCACAATGTGGGGTGAGTTGGATACAAAAAAAGCTAGAAACTTGGTAAGAATGTGACTTATATTCTACTTTCTTCAGTGACGAGGACTGGAACGAGTTCAATGACATCAATAAGGTCATCATACGGCAGCCCATACGCACGGAATATCGAATTGCCTTTCCCTACCTGTACAACAACATGCCGCACTTTGTGCACCTGAGCTGGTATGATCTCCTAGAGGTTTCCCCCTTAAATATTATATCTAAAGTATAATTTACGTGGTAGTAACGTTTCCATGTGAAAAGCATCGCTGGAAGGGCTTCATGCCACGTTAGATAAACGACGTGCTCCCCAGCTTACTACCAATTTTGCGATAAAAGGGAGCTGCAATGATAATGTTCGTGGCGATTGAAGAGATTAGATCGTGACTGCTGATAGTTGCATACACTTAAACATGCCTCAAGGGATTCGCATTAATAAAACACTTGTCCCATTACAGGTATCACACTCCCAACGTGGTCTACATCAAGACCGAAGATCCCGATTTGCCCGCCTTTTACTTTGACCCGCTCATCAATCCCATTTCGCATCGCAATGCCAATTCCAAAGTGCAAGAGCCCCTGCCGGACGACGATGAGGAATTCACCCTGCCGGACGATGTACAGCCCTTCCTGCAGGACACACCTCTGTACACGGACAACACCGCCAACGGTATTTCCCTGCTCTGGGCTCCTCGTCCCTTCAACATGCGCTCGGGTCGCTCTCGCCGAGCCATCGATGTGCCGCTGGTCAAATGCTGGTACAAGGAGCACTGTCCGCCTGGGCATCCAGTAAAGGTGCGCGTGAGCTATCAGAAGCTGCTCAAGTACTATGTCCTCAATGCTCTGAAGCATCGCAAGCCAAAGCCGCAAAAGAAACGGTGAGAATATATCCTTATCGCGAAGTTTATTAAATTTTCTTATTAATTTCCTATTTATTTTATTCCCTAGTTACCTCTTCCGTTCATTCAAGGCCACCAAGTTCTTCCAGACCACCACCCTGGATTGGGTGGAGGCTGGTCTGCAGGTTTGCCGTCAGGGATACAACATGCTCAACCTCTTGATTCACCGAAAGAATCTGAACTATTTGCACTTGGATTACAACTTCAATTTGAAGCCCGTAAAGACCTTGACCACCAAGGAGCGTAAAAAGTCACGTTTCGGAAATGGTAAGTTTGTCTTTTTGCCTTATTTTCTCACGATCTTTAGCATTTTCGTGTTTCTTTTAGCGTTCCACTTGTGCCGTGAGATCCTGCGTCTGACCAAGCTAATCATTGACTCGCATGTTCAATATCGGCTGAACAATGTGGACGCCTTCCAGTTGGCCGATGGACTGCAGTACATTTTCGCCCATGTGGGCCAGCTGACGGGCATGTATCGCTACAAGTACAAGCTGATGAGGCAGATCCGCATGTGCAAGGATCTGAAGCATCTGATCTATTATCGCTTCAACACCGGACCCGTTGGCAAGGGTCCCGGCTGTGGCTTCTGGGCGCCCGGTTGGCGAGTATGGCTTTTCTTCATGCGCGGAATCACGCCACTGCTAGAACGCTGGCTGGGCAATCTGCTGTCGCGTCAGTTCGAGGGACGACATTCAAAGGGCGTGGCGAAGACGGTGACGAAGCAGCGCGTCGAGTCCCACTTTGATCTGGAGCTGCGTGCCTCTGTAATGCACGACATCGTGGACATGATGCCTGAGGGCATCAAGCAGAACAAGGCGCGTACCATATTGCAGCATCTGTCGGAGGCGTGGCGCTGCTGGAAGGCGAACATACCGTGGAAGGTGCCGGGCCTACCAATACCCATTGAGAATATGATCCTACGTTACGTGAAGATGAAGGCCGATTGGTGGACGAACACGGCTCACTACAATCGGGAGCGTATTCGACGTGGAGCCACCGTGGACAAGACGGTGTGCAAGAAGAATCTGGGGCGATTGACACGTCTCTATCTGAAGGCGGAGCAAGAGAGGCAGCATAATTACCTCAAGGATGGCCCGTACATTTCTCCGGAGGAAGCTGTGGCAATTTATACCACCACAGTTCATTGGCTGGAGTCGCGTCGCTTTGCGCCTATTCCCTTCCCGCCGCTCTCGTACAAGCACGACACCAAGCTGCTTATCCTGGCCCTGGAGCGTTTGAAGGAGGCCTACAGTGTCAAGTCACGATTGAATCAAAGCCAGCGCGAGGAGCTGGGTCTCATCGAGCAGGCCTACGACAATCCGCACGAGGCCTTGTCCCGCATCAAGCGTCACCTTCTCACACAGCGCGCGTTTAAAGAGGTTTGTATCCCCTGAATTCCCTCTAATTTCGATTGAAATTTAAAGATTTCAACTTTGCATTTAAGGTTGGCATCGAGTTCATGGATTTGTACAGTCATCTGATCCCCGTATATGAGGTGGAGCCGCTGGAGAAGATCACGGACGCGTATCTGGATCAGTATCTGTGGTACGAGGCTGACAAGCGACGCCTGTTCCCGCCATGGATCAAGCCCAGCGATACAGAGCCGCCACCGCTGCTAGCCTACAAGTGGTGTCAAGGTAAAGATAAAACCTGAACTGATTTCGTGACATATTCGACTTAAATGGAAGCTGGGCATTTTGGGTGTGTGATTTGTGGCAAAGTGATATGTATTTGATCATCCCCTTGTTGCAAACCTCACGCCAAAGATGGAACCCTCTGTGCAGCAAGGAAGTGTGAAAAGAACCCCCTTGGTCCTAAATCTAATCTGAATTTCTCCTTGTAACAGGCATCAATAACCTGCAGGAAGTGTGGGATGTGGGTGAGGGCGAGTGCAATGTGCTGCTCGAATCGCGATTTGAAAAGCTCTACGAGAAGATTGACTTGACGTTGCTCAATCGTCTGCTTCGCCTCATTGTCGATCACAATATCGCCGATTATATGACGGCCAAGAACAACGTGGTGATCAACTACAAGGACATGAACCACACCAACAGCTACGGCATCATTCGCGGCTTGCAGTTCTCCTCGTTCATAACGCAGTACTACGGCCTGGTGTTGGATCTCCTCGTGTTGGGCCTGCACCGATCTAGCGAGATGGCGGGGCCGCCACAAATGCCCAACGATTTCCTCACTTTCCAGGATGCGGTCACCGAAACGGCGCATCCGATCCGACTGTACTGTCGCTACGTGGACCGCATTCACTTGTTCTTCAGATTTTCGGCGGAGGAGGCGCGCGATCTCATTCAGCGCTACCTTACCGAACATCCGGATCCGAACAACGAGAACATTGTGGGCTACAACAATAAGAAGTGCTGGCCACGGGATGCTCGCATGCGTTTGATGAAGCACGATGTCAATCTGTAGGTGTTTTTGTTTTTATAATTATCTTATAGTCTCTAATAATTACCTGTATTTTGCAGAGGTCGCGCTGTCTTCTGGGACATTAAGAACCGCCTGCCGCGCTCTGTCACAACCATTGGTTGGGAGAGCACGTTTGTGTCTGTGTATTCCAAGGATAACCCCAATCTGCTCTTCAACATGAGCGGCTTTGAGTGTCGCATTTTGCCAAAGGTTCCTCAACCCATTTTCCATTTAAAGATCAGTTTATAATTTAATTTGCTTTCCCCCACAGTGTCGCACGCAAAATGAGGAATTTACGCACCGCGACGGCGTGTGGAACTTGCAGAATGAGATAACCAAGGAGCGAACGGCTCAGTGCTTCTTACGTGTGGATGACGAGTCCCTGGGACGCTTCCACAATCGAGTGCGACAGATACTGATGGCCTCCGGTTCCACCACCTTTACAAAGGTAAATTTAATCTGAAATCGAATAGTAAAGGTTGAATATTAATGTTAATTCGCTTCCTTAACAGATTGTAAACAAATGGAATACGGCACTTATTGGTCTGATGACCTATTTCCGCGAGGCTGTGGTCAATACCCAGGAGCTGCTGGATCTGCTAGTCAAGTGCGAGAATAAGATTCAGACGCGTATCAAGATTGGCCTGAACTCGAAGATGCCCTCGCGTTTCCCGCCCGTTGTGTTCTACACACCCAAGGAGTTGGGCGGCCTCGGCATGTTGAGCATGGGCCACGTCCTGATTCCGCAATCGGATCTGCGCTGGTCCAAACAGACCGATGTGGGCATCACCCATTTCCGATCAGGTGAGTTCATGTCGAATAAAGGTTATTAGTTAAAATTCTTATGAATATTCCCTTTACAGGCATGTCTCACGACGAGGATCAGCTTATACCTAACTTGTATCGCTACATTCAGCCGTGGGAGAGCGAGTTCATCGACTCGCAGCGTGTCTGGGCCGAGTATGCGTTGAAGCGCCAGGAGGCGAATGCTCAAAACCGAAGGCTGACACTGGAGGATCTGGAGGACAGCTGGGACCGTGGTATTCCCCGTATCAATACACTCTTCCAGAAGGACCGGCACACTCTGGCCTACGACAAGGGCTGGCGCATTCGGACCGAGTTCAAGCAGTATCAGGTGCTGAAGCAGAATCCCTTCTGGTGGACGCATCAGCGGCACGACGGCAAGCTGTGGAACCTGAACAACTACCGCACGGACATGATTCAGGCGCTGGGCGGAGTGGAGGGCATTTTGGAACACACACTCTTCAAGGGCACCTACTTCCCCACCTGGGAGGGTCTGTTCTGGGAGAAGGCCTCCGGATTCGAGGAGTCGATGAAGTACAAGAAGCTGACAAATGCCCAGCGATCTGGTCTTAACCAGATTCCGAACCGTCGCTTCACCCTGTGGTGGTCGCCGACCATCAATCGTGCCAATGTCTACGTCGGTTTCCAGGTGCAACTGGATTTGACTGGCATTTTCATGCACGGCAAGATTCCAACGCTCAAGATCTCGCTGATCCAGATCTTCCGTGCCCATTTGTGGCAGAAGATTCACGAGTCGATTGTGATGGATTTGTGCCAGGTTTTCGACCAGGAGCTGGACGCTTTGGAGATTGAGACGGTGCAGAAGGAGACGATCCATCCGCGAAAGTCCTACAAGATGAACTCGTCGTGCGCAGACATCCTGCTCTTCCCCGCCTACAAATGGAACGTGTCGCGGCCTTCGCTGCTGGCCGATACCAAGGACACCATGGACAACACCACAACCCAGAAGTACTGGCTGGACATCCAGCTGCGTTGGGGCGACTACGATTCCCACGATGTGGAGCGCTATGCGAGAGCCAAGTTCCTCGATTACACCACGGACAACATGTCTATTTATCCCTCTCCCACTGGCGTGCTGATAGCCATTGATCTGGCATACAATCTGCACTCTGCCTACGGCAATTGGTTCCCCGGCTGCAAGACCCTCATCCAGCAGGCCATGGCCAAGATCATGAAGGCGAATCCCGCGCTCTATGTGCTCCGTGAGCGCATCCGCAAGGCGTTGCAGCTGTACTCTTCGGAGCCTACGGAGCCCTACCTGAGTTCCCAAAACTACGGCGAGTTGTTCTCAAACCAGATCATCTGGTTTGTGGACGACACCAATGTGTATCGCGTCACCATTCACAAAACATTCGAGGGAAATCTGACAACGAAGCCCATCAATGGAGCCATCTTTATCTTCAACCCGCGAACGGGTCAGCTCTTCCTCAAGATTATCCATACGTCGGTGTGGGCTGGCCAGAAGCGTTTGGGTCAGTTGGCCAAGTGGAAGACAGCCGAGGAGGTGGCAGCCCTGATTCGTTCGCTGCCTGTGGAGGAGCAGCCCAAGCAGATTATTGTTACGCGCAAGGGAATGTTGGATCCACTGGAGGTGCATTTGCTCGACTTCCCCAACATTGTGATCAAGGGTTCGGAGCTGCAGTTGCCCTTCCAGGCCTGTCTCAAGGTTGAGAAGTTTGGCGACCTGATCCTTAAGGCCACCGAGCCCCAGATGGTGCTGTTCAATCTGTACGACGACTGGCTTAAAACGATCTCCTCGTATACGGCTTTCAGTCGTCTCATCCTGATCCTGCGCGCCCTTCACGTCAACACGGAGCGGACAAAGATCATCTTGAAGCCGGATAAGACTACCATCACGGAGGCGCATCATATTTGGCCCACTCTGACGGACGAGGAATGGATAAAGGTGGAGGTGCAGCTGAAGGACCTCATTCTGGCCGATTACGGCAAGAAGAACAACGTGAATGTGGCCTCGTTGACGCAGTCGGAGATTCGTGACATCATCCTGGGCATGGAGATCAGCGCTCCGTCGGCGCAACGCCAACAAATCGCCGAGATCGAGAAGCAGACCAAGGAGCAGAACCAACTCACCGCCACCACGACTCGGACGACGAACAAGCATGGAGACGAGATCATCACCTCCACGACGTCCAACTACGAGACGCAGACCTTCAGTTCGAAGACGGAGTGGCGAGTGAGAGCCATCTCAGCCACCAATCTGCATCTGCGAACGAACCACATCTACGTGAGCTCCGATGACATCAAGGAGACCGGCTACACCTACATCCTGCCCAAGAACATACTCAAGAAGTTCGTAACGATTTCCGATCTGAGAGCGCAGATCGCGGGCTATCTGTACGGCGTTAGTCCGCCGGACAACCCCCAGGTGAAGGAGATTCGCTGCATTGTGATGCCACCGCAGTGGGGCACCCACCAGACGATCAATCTTCCCAATGCCCTGCCAACGCATCAGTACCTCAAGGACATGGAGCCCCTCGGCTGGATCCACACGCAGCCCAACGAGCTGCCGCAGCTGTCGCCGCAGGACATTACGACGCACGCGAAGATCATGCAAGAGAACTCGAATTGGGATGGCGAGAAGACGATCGTGATTACCTGCTCCTTCACGCCCGGATCCTGCTCGCTGACTGCCTACAAGCTGACTCCCTCGGGCTTCGAGTGGGGCTCCAAGAACACGGACAAGGGCAACAATCCCAAGGGCTACCTGCCATCGCACTACGAGCGCGTCCAGATGCTGCTCTCGAACAAATTCCTCGGCTTCTTCATGGTGCCGGCGCAGAGCAGTTGGAACTACAACTTTATGGGCGTGCGCCACGACCCGAACATGAAGTACGAGCTGCAGCTGGCCAATCCCAAGGAGTTCTACCATGAACTCCATCGGACCTCGCATTTCCTGCTCTTCTCGAACCTCGAGGATGGCGGTGACGGTGCCGGCGCGGATCGGGAGGATGTGTACGCGTAGAGTGTTAGGTTCTTCTTCTCCGTTTTCTCGTTTAGTGCATACAAACAATTTTATAAGCGTGTTTTTTCAAAATGCTAGAGCCTAGGTACGTTTTGTAATAAAAACCATTCTTTTTCCACACACATTAAGCCACCATCGTTGCCATGGAGATTCATTTCTCATCCACCAGTGCGGCGGGACCTACTATTCATAACATTAACGGCAAGTATGCATGCTTGCAAGTCTGTATGTATAACTAAAATTAATGCTAAATAATTCTGTTTGGTTCGGTTTGGGGTTTTGTTCCGGTTTCTAGGTACGTTCGATTGATTGCTGCTTTGACCCGCTTTTCAGGAGCACTTCCACAGCACAATGGCCAGGTTGCCGGCGAAGAACAAGTAGAGAATGTTCTCCGTCTCGTATGAGACCTCGAAACCGAATCCCTCGCCCACAACCACATGCCAATAGATGCCGAACTTTTTGTCCATGGTTTCCTTGATGATTTTGGCAGCGTGCTGTAACGAATTTAATAGTTCTGAGATTAGTAAAGTGTAGAGTCTGAAAATATTGAATCTTTTATAGAAAATGGATAAAGGAAATATAACCTATAAACTAAATTTTCAATTTATAAACTAGTAACTTGGAAATAATCAGAGACAAGTAAAACCTTCCATTAGCAGTCTTTTCTTAAGATTAATAGTAAATTCTACCTCATAGTTCGATGCGTATTTCTCACAGGCAGTGATGGACAGTTCAATGGCCTCTATTCGCATCTCCTCGTTCATGTCCGAGTGCTAAAAGTGGATTAAATAAAACCAGGATTAAGGATAAAGTACGCATAGTTGTAGTGTCTCAACTAACCTTCACCAGTGGATAAACGTGTACGATTTTCTTCTCACCCTCCTTGCCTCCTTCCGCCTCATCTGCCATGTCTGCGATTCACCGACACAACTACTGAACGAAATAGCTATCACGGAACCGGAGCTAATGTTATAAAAATTGAGTTAAATTCCTATTTACATGTGACACACAAGTCAAGGCAACAGCACGGGCTATGTGGAATGCCTACCGCTGGCAGGTGAATGTTTATGAATTCTCGTTTTTGCGCTATTGTCACGACAGGATTGGCTGCTATGGCAATTTGTTTCGGTTTCGGTTTCGATTCGCCTGCCAGGCTGTCGTCCGGAGCGAGGTTGACTTGCGACTGACTGACGATGGTACTAAGTTCCGGCTCCGTTCTGACGCCAGCTCCATTAACTGGCAACCACAGGCGGAGTTTGAGCCGGAGGGGTATTAATAGCTAGCATTCGGTGCGCGCTGCGATTGCGCCAAGTGTCTGCATGCGAAAGGTCCTCCCCTCTTTTGTCTGCCTTCTGCTTCCTGCATCCCCGGTTTGTTGCAAACAAAAGCAATTTCCGTGAGGGTGCCACAGCGAGACAGACGACGCGGCGTCACCGTCATCATCTTGGCGGCAAGGCAACCCCAATTCCTGCAACGATTTTTGCAATGAAAGTGGTCAGTCGGGGGAGGAAAGGAATATTCAGCCAGCGGATAATGCCTGGGAAAACCCACCCATTGAAATGTCAACAGATTGTCAGTAAACTAAACATGACCAGTGGTTGGTTTATTCAAAAAGTCACTGTGCTTAATGACACGAATTAAAGGCAGTTAAATCTTTAATTTCAATATTTGGGAAATGGTTTAGTTCATTGCAAAACCATTGAGATCAAATTATTAGAAACAAAAAAAGAACAAGAAACACTTCAGAATCTATGAACTATGAAACCAGTAACATTTACTTTAAATATTAGGTAACCGAATCCCAGCACTCCTCTTCTTCAACTCGATCAGATAATACATCCTCCTGGGAAAGGCGATCGGACAAGTCGTTGACCTCCGAGTCGCTTGATTCCTCTGAGTTCTCTATTATAACGCAATCCTCCTCTATCTTTAATGATTTCTCCTGGAGTACTATCTTAAGTATTTCTTCAGTGGCTCCTATATTCTGTAACCGTTCCAAAAGCTCAGCAATTGGCACTTTAATTATGTTTGTGTCATGATCTTGCTCATTGTCAGCGTTATTTGCAATTCTCTTAAAACGCTGCACTTCGAACTGGACTTCATCCCAGATCTTCTCCTTTTCGGTCCTCGGGTCCACATAAAAGGGATAATCGACGGCATGGATATGCTTGTAAGGAGCTGAGCCCTCGGTATCAGGTTTTGTTAGCGCAATCAGTGGATTTACTAATGGCATATCCAGAATATCTTTGCGCACGAATATCGCTATCTGCGATACATGACCCACGGATTCCATATCCTTGGGCGGATTGCCAACTCCCAGCAGGGAGAACACATAGTTTGGGTATTGCTGTACAATTCCCATGCACCAAGCCTTAAACTCCTCCCGCGTCCACTCGAATTTGTGATCTTCGTGGCGAAATCCATTTGGTAGAAGAGGTTTAAAACGAGTAAAGATCACGTTAAAGTCGGAGTTGGGAGTGCTGAAAACGACCACTTTTGGCTGCATAAATCCAAAAACATTTGGTGGAATCTTGGACAACACATCGTCGTAAACGTGTTCAATACTGAAAGTTTAAATCAATTCTTAGAGGAATTAAAAATAATCTTAAAACTCACAGTTCAAGGGCAATAACTGCATCAGTGTCCCGCAATTCTTCCGAATAATCCGCAACGCTTCCCTGCAGGATCTCAGCGTGCAAAGGACCAGCACGGTGTCTTATATAGTCAGCGACCAATGGATTGATTCCTGTGCAGGTTCTTTTTAGCAATGGCTCGTCAATATCAACCTGTGAATGTAGGAAATTTAAATTTAACCGCCAGTTTGTACAAGATAACGGAACAATATGGAAACGGAACATTGAGAATTTAAATCTTGACTTTATTTCCAGAAATTCATTAATTAATAATTGTACAATAATATAATATTACTTAATAGCCTATATTTACATATATTTTGGTAAAGCTTATATTTTAGTGAAACAAATTATCAAAATCCGAAACGTAATCGATACACTCAAATGCTATCGATAGTAAGTATCGCATCGTCCAAACTATCGCACGTCCGGCCATACAACCCTGCTGCTTGGCTTGCAGGAAGAATGTGTAATTATTACGAAAATAAGAGTCAAATGGAAGCGGAAATATAGTGGAAAACAATTAGTGAAAGTGCAGTTGTGCACCGTCGCACCAAGTGAAAAGTGTAAGCATTAGCCCATTAGCCAGGGAACTGGCCGAGCCAGTGAAAATCTGTTGTGCACTTGGGACGGGGAAAGAAAACGACGAAAACAAGAAGAAGAGACGAGTAATACGTGAGAAAAATACACATACTGAAAAATCAATTTGACTTTGTGCTACAGCACCCGAGTGGCACGTGAAATATGTTATCTGGGGAAGCCCCCGCATCAACCGCATAAATATGGGAGCATTTTGCCCCTTTGTGTCCTAATGCCGGCCAGCAAAATCGATTTTTTTTTCGGGAGTCTGTATGTATGTCCGTCTGTTTGCTCCAGACATGGTGGTGCGTCCGCGTTTGTTTGTGTTTGTATTCGTAATTGTGGCCCCGGGCGTGCAGCGAACATTCTCGTTTCGCCGATAAAATGCATCTGACGTAAAGCGAATTTCAATCTAGTGACTAAAGCATGGGGGATTTTCCCAAGATGGTTAAATTAAATTATTTGTTTTGTTGTGTGTACAAATTTGTTGTACACCAATACAAGTGAGCAGGCGCTGCCTGTCGGTGTGTTCCATTTCATTTCGTATAAGCAAGTATCGATATCTTGCTGTGGTCCTTTTGAGCATGCATTCTTTTCAAATGTATAACGTAAAAAACTTTTTGCAGTGAGAGAAATTGTGAATGAAATGAATGAAAATTATAATATGTGTGAAAGTTGGTGTTTAACAGACAAACAAAACTTTAGCCACTCTGTTTATAAATCAGGAATTACAAAACTCTTACAATTGGCATTAATTAATTAATATCAATTAAAACGTATCGATATCTTGAGTACCATCCCTAGTATCGCGTTCCATTCCATTTTGTCGCGGTCCGTAAAACAAAACAAAAAACTGACAAATTGTGAGGCAAAAAACGCCGAATAATCTTTAAGCACAATAAGACAGACAGATCTCCATAAAAACAATACCCGTTGCCTGAACTCAGATTTTAAAAATAGTCACTTACTAATTTTTGTTTCGACCTCTTCAAAATGAACTACGAACATCAGGTGAAAAAGAGTCGACGTTCAAAGCGGAATCGGACAAAAACAAACCCCACTCGGACCATTGGAAACTAACGTAGATACGTTCCTGCCTAAGCGCTTCGAAATCTTGAGAGACTGAGTCACCGAGAGTCTGAGGAGGAGTCTCCCTGCTCCCCGTAAGGCTTTCCCAATTCACATCCTCGCCGGGCGCCGAGATGGGCAAGCGCCTTCAGCTGGAACGCCCACCCACGGACCGCAGTGCTCGCAAGCGCAAGCGGTCAGCTATCAAGGCCGCTGAGAAGTGCCAGCGCCTAAGTGGCGGCTCCAACAGCGCCAACGGCTTTGATTTTCACGAGAACGATGACGAGGAGTCCTCGTCCTCGTCGGGCTCGGCAGGTTGCGGTGACGGTACCACTAGCATGGATGTGGATGTCACTCCCACCCTGATGCATACGCCACAGGCACGCAGTCTGTTTCTTACCGGTGCCAGTTTTGCCAGCGACCAGAACAACTCGAGCGCGACGGAGTCGCCGCGTCCAGTTTACACGCTCCGACCTTCAGTGGTCAATGGCACCATCCTGCGGGATGTGCTCTCAAAGGCCTGGCGCTTGGGAAGACCCATAGGTGATTATTTTCGTGGAGGCTCTTGAAACCATCCCTAATCCCACTTATTTCCCTAGGCAAAGGCAACTTTGGCGAAATCTTCTTGGCCTCGGACGACACAGTCTGCCCGGCTAGCTCGGATAGCGCCAAGTATGTAGTCAAGATCGAGCCGCACTCCAATGGACCCCTTTTCGTAGAGATCCACTGTCTAATCAACACTTCCCGAACCAAGGGTAAGCTCCGTGCTTCCTCCATTGCATTGCATTCGATCTAACCATGCTCTTGCTTTAGAAATATCCGATGGCGCGGAGGAAGCTGTCGCCAACCTGCCGGCCCAACATCCCCATGGCCTCAGTCAGGGTCCGCCTTCCGGGATACCCAGCTACATTGCCTCGGGTACACACTTCTTCGGAGATGCCCGCTATCGTTTCCTGGTGCTGCCCCGCTTCGATCGCGATCTGCACTCGCTGATCAAGAACTCGCGCGTGCAGCAAAAGTCCCTGTTAGTACTGGCCATTCATATCCTCAATGTGTTGGAGAATCTGCACGACAAGGGGTACTGCCACAACGACATCAAGGCCCAGAATCTGATGGTTTCCAAGTGCAAGTACCTCAAGAGGCAGGCGATTCCCCTGGGCGCCGCCAAGGGCAAGGGTAACGGCTATGATGAGCACTACGAGGAGAAGCAGCAAACCACGGACAGTGGCAATAGCTCTGAGCAGGAGACCAACGACGAAGAGTACTTCCTGAAGAGCGAGAAGTTTGCCCTGAAGCGGCTGGCAGACATTGATCGGGACGACGACGAAGACGAGGACTTCGATGACGGGGCCACATCGAACAGCAACAACAGCAACAGCCTGGATAACTACCACACGCCGGTGAACAAGAAGCGGCGCGGACGCAATCCGGTCGAGTTCAGTGGCTCGAATCCAGTGCGCTCGTGTCGTCGCGACAAGCGGAACTCCATGTACGAGGAGATGGTCAAATCGCACTACCTGCGCCCCACCAAGCGCATCAGCTATCGCGAGGAGTTCAACGAGGAGGGTTACCCCATTAAGGCGAATGAGCAGAACAGTGATGATGAATCGCCCGAGTCGTCTGACAATGATTCCGAGGAGTTCATCCCGCCATCACAAGCTCGCCGTTCAACCATCAAGAGAGGCAGGGGCGCTCAGGCTTCGAGTGCCAAGAAGTGTTCGGTGTCGACGCGGTCTACCCGGCATCAGGAGAAGCAAAAGAAGGAGTCCAGCGGCGACCACAAAACACGCGGCAGTCGGGTAAGCAAGCACTTAGACACCAACCCCACAGAGTATCAGTTCTTGCCCGTCGAGGAGGAGCATGTGTTCCTCATCGACTTTGGGCTGGCGTCCAAGTACCAGGATCGCGGGGTCCATCGCCCCTTTATCATGGATCAGCGGCGAGCGCACGACGGCACTCTGGAGTTCACGTCGCGCGATGCTCACCTGGGCGCCCACTCGCGTCGCAGCGATCTAGAGTGCTTGGGCTACAATCTGGTGTATTGGTCGGAAGGCTACCTGCCTTGGAAGGACGTGGCCCAGCAGCAGCAGCAGGAGAAGGTACACCGGGCCAAGGAGCTCTTCATGACGGACGTTCCGGAGATGCTGCGCCAGTTCTACGGCAAGCAAGTTCCTAAGTATCTGGGCGAGTTCCTTCAACAGATCGGTCAGCTGGCGTATCAGGAGCGACCCAACTATGAGCGATACCGCAAGATATTCATGCGCGAGTACCAGCGCCTCGGATTTGATCCCAGCCAGATGCGTCTGAGCAGCGAGGAGATCCAACGCACCTGTGTCTCCATCAAGGACGAGGTGGACGGCAACAAGTGCGACATCTTCGAACTGAACAACAAAATACCCATGAATGTGATGCGCAACTCAGCGCTGAGCACTCCGTTCCAGGAGCACTCGCTCACGAATCGTGTCTCGCCCAAGAACCTGCGTTCCAAGTCCAACAAGAAGACGGCGAAAAAGAAGTTCTCCTGGGCGGAGGTGCTTTCCCAGGATCCAGATCAAATCGCCCGCGAACGGGCCGTCAAGGAGTTTGAACGGGAGGAGTCCATATGTCCCCTGCAATCGCGTCTTCCCAGACGTTATGAGGGCAAGCCAACCTACGCCATACTGGCCGTAGAGCAGAGTCGTCGGGACAAAGGTTTGGTCGTTCCGGAACATCATCAAAATGGGGACGACGATGAAGAGGAGGAGGACGAAGATGAGGAGGAGGAGGAGGAGGAGCATCAGGAGACACATGGTGATGAACAGGAGGAAGAAGACGAGGAGGAGGAGGAGGAAGAGGATGAGGAAGAAGAGGAGGAGGCTGCAGATAGCGTGGATGCAGAGGTGAGTTGTACGTGACAAAGAATTCTCAGATTTTATAACCAATATTTTATATTCCCTTGCGAACAGGAGGAAACGGATGGTGCGAGAGTATCAGAGAGCGACTGCTCTGACCACTCCGAGCAGGCCAAGCGTGGCCGACCCAAGGGCAAGGCCCGCAAGCAGAGCCAAACGCAATATCAGCCGCCTGCGAAGAGCAATCGCGTCGGGCGGCCACCCAAGAATGCGGGTGCCGTGAGATTAGCCACCGCCGTGGCTGCTGTGAGCAAGAACCGCTCAACGCCGCTGTCAGCCGTGGCCAGTAACAAACGTGGCTGCGCCACACGCAAGGAGAACGGCACCGTCCGTGCCTCCGCCACCGGCGAGGGAGAGCGTAAACTGAAGTCGAGCCGGTCGGCGGAGAATCTAGAGCAACAGCAACAACAACAACCACAACGTAAGAAGCGGCAGACGACGCGCCGCTGTCTATATAAGACTGAATCGCATCTCGGCGGCGGGCACGATGTGGAGAACAATGCGAGCCTGCTGGAAGTGCAGAACCTGTACGGCGAATACGACGATGAGAATAACTACGGCAAGGGGCGCAATGTCCACTCGTCCAGGCATTGTCGCAAGTGATGGCCAGAAGAAGAAGATGACAGTTAGGAATAGGAACTAGTGACGATCGGAGTAGGAGAAAAGACGGACGAAGGACAGCAGAACAGAACAGAACAGAACAGAGAAGCTGAACAGAAGCAACCTATATTCGTTTTCAAGTATTTTTAGTGATAATTAAGTTACAAGGACGGAACCTACTTATGTGCATGTATACTTCCGGACCTGTTGGGCAGGAGATCCGTGGATTCGCAAAACAGGAGTGAGAACTTCGTCATGTTTGGCAGTTTTCCGTTTTTAAAAAGTAAGGAGTTAGGATTTCGTAAGCATTTTGATTTGGAACGCTCGCTCAGCACCCGAGAGATGGAGATGAAGATAATTGTTGAAATATATATATATATATATCCAATATAGCCTGTAGTCCTACCGCCCCCCCTGTTTGTGTGTGTTTTGAGGGGTGGGCCGGCGGAGAAGTGCTCACCTAATAGGTTACAACTGGCCTTGTTAGCAAATCCTTGAGTTTTAATTTTGATTTAACTTCTTTGCAAATTGTATGTTAGTTTCGTTAGGTTATTATCGACTTCCCACAGACGTAAGCCCGTTTCAGCCAACATTTCATGCGAAGAGATGAAGGTACATACTCTCCTCAACAAGTATTTAATATAACTAGATAATGTTATTTCGTAAACATTGATACAAGTCTAAGCTAGGATATGCGTGTGTATAAACAAGCGGAAATCAATAAATTAGAAATGTATTTCCTTAACAATTACTCCCACGGCTTTTCTTTTGTTTTTGTTTATAACCGAGATGTAAGCTCACCAGCACAATGGTTTCGATCGTCTCGATGCGGCGCATTAAGTGGAAAAAGCGCATCTCGGCGCAGCCAAACTCCACAACCTTTTTTATTTTCTGCGTCCAGCGTGGGTCCTCCAGGATCTGGACGGCGGCACAGTACCGTTGCTCATATACCGGCGGATCAAAACTTATGTTATATTCACTCATGGTTGTTAAAGTTTGGAAATCCCCACAAGGAAACTTGTATGTAAACATTTTGCGCAAAAATTTGTAGTGCCTGGTAAGACCACTTTTGCTGAGCCAAAAAATCCCTTTAACAGCGAATATCTGTGTGAAGTTGGTTACGTTACTGAAAAAATACTAAGAGTGTTCCATTCTACCTTTTGGTATTTTGTTCTCTAGTCTACGTAGTTTTTATACCATTGCAGGGTATTATAATTTCAGTCAGTTTCCGACCCTATAAGTCATATATATTCTTGATCATTTCTTAAATTCAGTAACTTAGTATGCAGATTTGTTACCAGAATAAAAACTAGCACACAAAAGCTTTCCGAAATGAAAATTATGCATTTTTGGCTGAGTTATAATTATTTTGAAACTGCAAAATAATGCAAAATTTCAGCTTTCCAACTTGGCTCCCTTTCTTGTTTTAATATTTATTTTTTTTGACAAATGCAAGTTTAAAATAATGATAACTTTTGTTAAAAATAGCATTCAATTTGAAAAGCTTTACTTTACAGTTGTAAGCTTAAAAAACCTGCAAAATAATTTTAATTCTTCTCAAATTAAAAAAAAAAATTGAATTAAATTAATCTTTCTTTTTTTTCCAAATATTTGCAATATTTACCTCCATATTTATTTTTAAATCCAAAAGACATAAAGAAACATAGCCTTGGCTTTCTTAGCCTTTATAATATATTTGCATTTATTTATTTCAGTTGACGTATTGTTAAAATTCACCTCTACAACATTTCTCTTAGTTGAAAACCTAAAAACATCGTTGTTTGCTTTTGTAATTGCTGTATTGTACGTTTTTCTTAGCTTTTTTGCAAATGATTAGCGTCACTTTAAGCGCTAATTGGCTAATCGGCTTGGTGTTTTCTTCAGTTTTTTTGTCTTGTTTTTCTTACGCTTAAGAAGCAGCAACAATCATTTAATTGACTTTGGAAATTGCACAAAAAGTGGCTTATAACATAATAAATAGCAGCAGGAAGTGTACTAGATACTAATTAGCTTAAACTGGAATGCCATAGCTGAGGATTAACAATTTCTAAATATAGGGAGATATAGGATATATTAAAGCACAGATAAAGTCGTCATTTTGTTAACCAAGACAATATAGACAAAGACGTAACACAAATATATAATACTTTCTTGAGTGTGGAGTATGGAGCCCCTGGATATGCGATACGTAGTAACAATAATAGATTTAACTTGAGAATAGCATTAAACTTGTATATATACTTGAAGGCAGCGGCAACTGCAGTATATTTGATTATAGCTATGCGCGTGATCTGTGCAACTGGATCGAGGTTCGAGGCCTAAACTACGATGCTCTCTATATAATAACATGCCCATGTATGTATGTACGTACGTATGTGTGTATATGCCTTGTATATAATATATTCTGATAAATTATTGTACTCTCTTGCTATCATGTAATTGTCCAATTGCCTTTCCTTCGTCTCCTACTCCGCAGTCTCTCCTCTTCCTTAACGTATGAGTATTTCCGTGGCATTTATTTTGGAGCATTTCTCTTGTTCGTAGGGTTTTTGGTTGAGATTACTGATTGATTGCTTGATGATTATTGCCTGCACTTAGAGGGTGACATCGTGCTCCTCGTCCAGCATTTCGACAAAGGCCCGTGGCACCAGGCCCTTCATCAGGCCCTGTTTTCCATACATATAGTCCTCGTTAACTGGCGAGCATTCGGCCACAAAGATAACCTGCAAGGATGTGGACAGAATTACGTGATTATTTATATGAAATGTTTTCGTATTAATTTAAAAAGAAAACTAATTGTTTGCTCACCTCATTCGCATTCAAATTGAGCTCAGTGTGATCCTTTGCGTCGTAGGAGCAGAGGACGCGAGCCCGCTGCATCTGGTCGGTGCTGACGTGCAAGGGCTGGCTTGGCTTGTGGCCCGCTGAGGCCGCATTGGCAGAGTTGTTATGGCCGGGACCACGGCCAGTGGAGCCGCCGCCCGAGGTGCTGGACCTGCTGGCACTGGCGTCGTTCAGATCGAGCGGAATGTACGGTGTGGGGCCTCCCAAGCTGATGGAAGATGATGGCAGAGTTTAATGAGTTTTTGATATCGGCTCTAGGCTCTAAGGCCGCAATTGTGTGACTGTGGAGGGATGAGTCTGACGGAAACCTGACTTGGTAAACAACCTATCTATTACGTATGAACTTAGCATTAAGTGTTAACTGGCGCGAGCGATACGGATACGGATTCCCGCCTAAACTGTGGAGACGGCACTCGTGTCGAATTCTATGTGAAAGTCTTCCAGCAAGTTCTCTAAGGAGAGATCGTGATCCGGATCTACATCGCTATCTAGGGCTGGGGCCACTACGGAATCGGAATCACAGGAATGCAGCGACACAGAGCTGGGAGGCCCACAATCAACGTCTTCGCTATTGATGCGCAGGCGTGGCTTCGGATGCTGCATCCTGTAAGACCACAAACACATAGATAACACATAACCGAAAGCCGGGACGGGGTGCATGTGCATGTGCGGGGGAGAGGTCTTTCGGTGCCTACTCGAGGTTCAGGGGTCGCAACATCAACTATCCACACTCACTTGGCCAGCTCGCGCTGCAGCTGCTCCATGACATCGCCGCATTGCTTGTAGTAGCGCACCTGCGTCTGAATGAAGGCATGCAAATGGCGCAGATGCGACGCCTGCGAGGTGCTAATTCCGTCCAGCAGCAGCTTGGTGATCTCCGACTGCCGGTCGAACTCGGCCTGGGCCACCCGCAAGTCGCGCTCCGCCTGGCAGAAAAGAAAACGGGGAATTAGCAATCGATGGAACTAATTGGTGGGCCATAAATTTCAAGCTAGGTCAAGACGTTGCGCGATACCTGTTCCAAGACGGCCTCTGGCGAGATGCCATCTTTCTGCAAGGTCCCGAGCAGCAGAGGGGAGAAAAATGCACAGTAAAAGTGAGAAATCCATAACGAACAATTACCTAATCCTATATCCAACCACAATCTTCGTGCCACAAACACACCCACACTCACCGACTGCTGGCCGAGCATGCTGCGCGCCTTTTTCACACGATTCTTGCAGGCATCGAGGTCCAATCGCTTGGACTCGAGAATGCCGCGCTCCTTGCCAATCGTCTTCATCTCGCCGTCGAGGAACTTGCGCAGCGGCTGGGTGAAGCAGATGCCCGAGGTGGCGATGAAGTCGTGCTCGCACTGGCCCAGCTTCTGCTCCGCCTGGCCGGCCTTGATCAGCGCCTGGCCGTACGGCAAGTCCTGCCCGAAGTCACCGCCCGCCTCGATCATGTCCAGGGCCAAATGCTCCAGGTTGCTCAGACGCTTCGGCTTGGACTTCTCGATCTTCTCGAAGATGAAGTCCTCGACGCGATTCTGTGGATTGGGTATCAGCACCGATTCGGTGTCGCGCACCAGCTTCTCCGTCCAGGTCTTGGTCACATCCGCTCGCTCGGCGAGATTCTGGAAGTGCAAGTCGTACTCTGTGCGCTCCGTGGTGCCCAGCTTCTCCTCCGTGAGCTGGGTACGTGCGAGAACGAGAAAAGGGCAAAATGTTCTTGAGTTCTCGAGTGCGCTTGGTGCGTGCATGGGTATGAGTTACGGGTATTCCCCCATTCCATACACATCCCCATTTGCCATCCATCCCACATCCCCACCCAAAATCATTGATTTGTCCGTCGCTCACCTGCACCACTCGCGATATCGTGCTGCCCGCCTCCTTCACCAAGTTCTTTACGTTGAAATTTGGCAGATTTATATTCATTTTCCGTGCTTTTCTGAGTTCTTTTGCCAATCACAAATGCAAGTCTTCCTAACTTAAAGTTTAACCGTTTTAATTCCACAGTGCCAAAATTGTTTGTATTTTTCTAGTCCCAGTTCCAATAAGACCGTAAGCTGGCCATTCAAATATACCGAACGTCGGTATCCTAAATATACCAAATATATATTCATTTCCGTTGAAGTTATTTTAATTTAAATTATTTGAATAAATAGAAGAAAATAAATCATTCCAATATTTCTTCGTACATTTTAATAATCCAACCAAGGTCGTACAGCTACAAATATACTGAAAATACTGTTAACTGACCCTTTTTTGCATCGTTGTGTAGTCTCAGCAACTTGTCAATAAGAAAATCATTTCTGTCTTTCTGTTTGTGAGTTAAACATTTTCTCAGAACGATGGTAGGTTTTCAAGTAATTTCGGATCAACTTGAGGTACGTTTTTTACTAATACTACATTTTACATATGTATACTTTTTGTGCTAATTCTGCAACGCATGCGCGGCATTTCGTTCTTATCTAGCAAACTGCTGGAGTTTTTGAAAAATCTGCCGGGGACGGGGAAGATTCAGTAGAGGAATCTCTAGCAGAGGAGGCTATAACCAATGAACCTTTGGCTAGTATCGAGAACACGGATATAAAGAACGTCGGTAGTCGCAAGAAGTCATCAGGTAAGCTGTAAAATCAAACCGAATATATGATACAGGTGTAAGCTTATGCATTTATTGGCCAGAGCTCCATCGCCAGAAAAAGATTCGCGAAAACCGTCTGCTGCGCAAGGCAATCCTGCCCAGGAATGCTTTAATGGCCCTCAACGAGATAAAGGGCATCACGATTGGAGAGTGTTTCTTTGATGGTGCTAAATCAACAGCCACTGTCACTGTCAACGGAACCCAGTATGTGGGCCATGGCACCTCAAAGATGGCCGCAAAGCACGCGGCATGCGAAAAAGCGCTGTGCGAGTTCATGTCCAATAAGCTGAAGGCCATGCCATTGGATGGGGAGGCCGAGGAGACCAGCAACCCCGATGATGACCAGTCCATGCCGAATCTGGCATCGTTTGCCATTCACAAGCTATTCACCGAGTGGGAGAGAAAGGGATACCCACTTCCGAGTATTTTGTTACCTGATAACGCTAAACCTAAACCAGGCGTTGTTTATAGCTCTGAATTGCCTAACGGCTGGGAGAGCATGCATCCGGTCACGGTACTGTGCCGGGTAAGTTTGTTTTTCACAGAGAGATTTTATATATCCGTTAAATTAATACTTTTAATTCTCCATAATAATACATATGTTTCCGCATTGTCCAGATGCGTCCAGATGTTGCCTTTCTGGATGTGGAAGCCTCCGGCGACCTACAGGATAGTCTTAAGTGCGTGCGCGTAACTGTGGACAAACGCTCATTCACGGCCACAGGAAAATCCAAGAAGTTAGCTCGTCGTATGGCGGCCATCGAAGCTTGCAATGCACTTTTTGGCACAAACTTCACCTACACGGATACGGCCTAGTCCAATAAATGACAGCAGAAGGCACACAGTGCCGTAAAAACAATCAAATTTTCATCTCTAATTTTATTGTTGGCTAAAAAGTACGCTTATGATCTAGGGGATACTGCTCGGTGGCGCTTAGCTTAGTGAATTTCCTTCCAGAAGCCGCCGCAGTGACAGTGCTGCCACTTGCTGAACCACGCCTTCAGCGCCGACGTCTTGGCCACCTTGCTGGCATTGTTGACGAACACGAAGCCGCAGCGGGAGCACCTTCGGATGGTGCTGGGTCGGGCGCCCAGCTGCAGATTACTAACGCCGTCCTTCACCGACCTAGCGAAAACCACGTCCTCCATCTCCATGTCCTGCAGACAGGAGGGCTCCACCAGCGAGGTGAACTGCAGCTGTCCCGACTTCACAGCGGCAAATCCCTGAGCGCTGAGCAGGGTGGTGGGGTTGAACCTGGTTGGCTGTGGGATTAGCAGTTGTTTAGACAGCAGGCTGCATTCGTCCAGCAGAACCTCGTCCGGCTCGGCGGGGTTCTGGGCCAAGCGGGTGAGCAGGCGGAACAGGATGACCAGCACATCGATGTTGTCCATCGTCTTGGTGTACACGGGCAGGCACTGGGTGTTTAGCAGGCCCCAGATGCGGATCATGACGAGCAGCTCGCGCATACTGCCGATGGCCACGATGTCCCGGCTAATGTCGTAGCTGGGCCGCTTCCCCGACAGCTTGCTCTTCATCACCTCCTCGGGCAGGCGATGCAGCATGTTGAGGGCCAGGTCGGTCACCCATTGGATCAGCTGTTGCAGACTCTGCAGCATCACCGGCTCCACGGTGAAGTCCTTGGCATCCAGATTCAGCATCACAGTGTCCACATCGGGTATGGACTCGGCCAGCTTCATGGCCAGATTGTCGGCGGGCCCCTTGTCCTGGCACCCGAGATCGGAGGGGCGCAGCAGGCTCTTGAACGTAGTGGATATGGCGTGCAAGATGATCAGGTTGTCGAACTCCTGCTGCTGCACGCGGCACAGGTTGGACTTGAGGGCCAGAAAGTTGGCGTAGTAGTAGTGGCGCACATACGACGGCTGCCGCGTGAAGTTGTCCGTCAGTTTCTCCACCAGCGCCTCTAGACTGCCCAGGTTTAGGAGCAGCACGTCGCTGGCATCGCAGCCGGTGACGATGCAGTACTCCAGCAGCAGCAGCAGTAGCCCCGATCCGGACCCCGAGGCCTGCTTAAGCAGCGGCGCTTGCATGGCGTGCAGCTGGGCATAGCTGTCGAAGATCAGCAGCATCTGGCCAGTGGGTGTCAGGTCGCCGCTGACGAACCGCACGCCGCCGCTGGCGTCGGATACCTTCTCGAACTGCGTGTGCGTGAGTTGCTTCAGCGTGTTGGGCTCCAGCACCTGGACACTGTTGTCCTGCAGAATGGCGTACAGCTGGCAACAGTCCGCCGAGGAAACGTTCAGCCGCGTCACACAGATATCCGCCAGAGCAGCGTTCAAGTGCACCTTGCCCACCTGCTCCCAGCTTTCCGATTGCACGAACTCATTGGGCTTGGCGTTGGCTCCTCCACCGCCGCCTCCGCCCTGCAGCAAAGCGTGGACGGTCTGGTGGCGACGCGTCAGTGTCCATTGCTCCAACTGGCTGCCGGCGCCATCCGGACACGCGTAGGCAATGAAGATCACGTCCTCGTTGGCCACCCGCGTCCATTTCAGATGGCTGATCCTCCTTCCGTCCAGCGGACCCAGAAAGATGCTGGTCTGCGACTCCGACTTGATGGCCAGGTGCTGCTCCAGACCGAGTTCTCCCTCCAGCGACAGCGAGACCCTGAAGCACTGCACAAGCTGCTGCTGCCAGCCGCAGCTAAAGGCCACGCTGAGCGCTCCCTTGGGGCTCGGCGTCAGGCTGCAGTGCTCGATGAAGCTGCGCGAGACGCCGATGCTATGCAGTGTGGGCGTGAGCTCGAGGACTTCGTGGGCGGGAGTCTCCGCGCCGCCGCCTGCGGATGCCTTCTGGAGCATGGGCAGGCAGAAGGCGGCGAGCAGGCCAGAGGAGGTCAGCAGGATGCAGCCCTCGCTGGCCACTCCGCCGAAACCGCAGAGCGTTGGCCGCTCGTCCAGGCGCTCGAATTTCTCCGCATAGTAGGTGTGCTCCTTCTTCTGCGGGTTGAAGGACACGCCCTTGCCGTTGTGGAAGAACTGCGCCAGCACAATGTCCTCGCTGGGCACGTTGGCGTGGTAGTGGAGCAGCCAGAGATTGATCGATTGGTTACGCGGCTGCCAGATTTCCACGCGCCCGCCGATGTAGCCCAGGAGCAGCTGCTCTCCGTTGGGACTCCACTGGAGCACGCTGATCAGTGACTTGGAGGAGCACACCTTGTAGTACTCCCACGGCGTCACGATGTCGCACACGTAGACATGACTGTTGCTGGCGCCCATGTCCAGGCTTGAGCCTGGCGCGGATGCGTCGCCGGCATCTCCACCGCCGTGCGACGAGGGTACGACGGCGCTCTGCAGGGCGCTGAACGCAACTATGTTACGGGCGGACACGGAGCACAGGACCACTTTCTGCGGGAAGACACTGTCCTTGCTAAAGTCCTTGCCCTCGACTTTGTATAAAATCGTCATTTTCGCAGCGTAAACAATGCAAAAGCCGCTTGTTGTTCTCTCTTGTTGTAGTCAGTGTGACCAGTCGAACTTATTTGCACAATGCTAAGGTGAAGCGGTTTCCCAAACTGGTCACTCTGTCCCCTTCGCTCGTTTTGTTTACGTCGGAAATGCTTTAAATTAATTAATTACCTGCCGATGTGTCGTCATTTCGAGGCAGGTGATTTGATTTGTGGCGGCCCCAGCAACGTGTAAGTAATATGTTTCCCCCCGTTCAAGTCCCAATTCGATCGATTAAGCTCGATTAAGCAGCCAAACTAAGTGTAATAAGGCAAACCGGCTTCTGGCGCTCACAGTTTATTGACCCTGGCGGCGGCGTACATTAACTTAGGGCAATAAATACACACTTCTTACGAACTAAACTAATCGGGAAAGGTATCAAAAGGTATCCCTACACAAGGTTGGCGTAGCGCAGACCCTTGACGAGGCTTCCGCTAAAGCTGTCGCCGTCGGTGAAGCGAATCCCGTCCGCCTGGCACGACTGCAGGCTGCACGGATACTCCGCGCCGTAGGCGCTGCTGTCCCAGTGGATCTGCAGCTCGTAGGAGAGCTCCGGATTGAGAACGCAGGCCTCTTCGCGCCGCCAGGCCAGATGCAGATCGCAATTGTACTTGGTGCTCTGCTTTTGGACGACATGGGTCCACACGGGTTCCGTGGGCGGCGGATTGCCCTCACCATCGGCGGGCAGCTCGCAGAGATGCAGGCGCAGGCATTCCCGGTACTCCGGCTGCGGCACGTGACCCAAGCGATTGGGCGTCAGCCGGCTGTTGAGGACCAGGCCCATCAGCGAGATGAAACGGGAGCACTTCAGTCGGAGGCGGAACACCGGGGTCTCTGCGTCTACCGTGAAGGGACGGCAGGCCTTGTAGTAACAGCGTTCCACGGATAAAACGGGCCCTGGGGCGGGAGATGGTTCTGCCATAGGTGATGTCACGGACGACCAGTGACCGGTGGACTCACCGCCCAGATCGTGGACCACAAGGTCGGCATCGCTTGGCCCGAGGCCCAGCTGCTCGCACTCCTGCCGCGTCCACTCGTAGACGTACCAGATGAGCAGCTTGTGCGGCTCCTTGCAGGCGGCAATTATGGCCTTCACGCACTCCTTGGACACGTGCACATAGTGCTCCTTGAGGTGGCTCATGTACTGGGCATTGTTGGCACAGCAGCGCATGAAAAAGGTCATGCAGACGTCGAGGAGGGCGTCGAGACCCATGCAGACGCTCAGCTCCAAGGCGGGCAGGATGTTGGCGAAGCGCAGCTTCCGCGTGATGGCCACCAGGGAGTCGGCGATCAGCTCATCCAGCAGATACTTCTCCGCCGCATAGTACAGCTCGATGCAGGCCACCAGCTCCAGTCCGTTGTAGTCCACGGCGCCCGTGTATATGTACTCCACCATCACCTTGAAGATGGCCGCACTGATGTCATGGATCTCGATGTCCGGCTCGCTGTCCTGCAGCGGCCCAAAGAACATGGCCTCGAACACAGGACTGGCGGCGGCCAGAATCAGCTTGTGGCCCTTCACCTGCTCCTCGCACACGTGGAACACGCAGTCCGTGTGCTTGCCACCACGCAGCAGCTGTCCATAGCGTCTGCCGAGGAAAGTGTTGCCCACGCCGCCAGCCTGCTGCTCCTTGCGGTCCAACGCCGAGATGCTCATATCTGAGGGCCACAGAGAAAGGTGGAAGATATATGTTAATGATTTGAGAAGATTCAAGAACCAGTTTCCAATTTGGCAGCGTCACTTGGGAGGCCCTCATCAATCAATGACGACTATTTTTTGGAAACTAGAAAGCGAGAAGAGCCCCCAAGATGTTGGGACTTTATATTTGGTAAAGGGAAAATAGAAAGAAAGAAAGAAACCGAAAAGAGTTTTTGCACACTTTTTGTTTGATCGCAGACACGAGTTTCTTCTGGGTTTGTTAGGAGAAGGTTCTTCAACTTTTGTAACAAGCTGAAATTGACTTAAAAATCAGTGAAATTATGTGAACTTTGACAAGGAACTATTTATTGTAAGCAGACTTTCCTAGTCTCTTTTAGGATTTTCCCTTCCATTTAACATTTATGCTTTCTTAATTAGAAGACGGCTAGAAAATTAGATGAGAATCAATCTCCGGAGCTGTTAGTAAGAATTCAACACACTTCCCTAGACTACAAGTTCTCCAAAATATTTCAAATACAAAAGACTTTTCCAATTCCTCTTGAAAGTTGTCCTCTTTTCAGTACACAAAGTCCCCTTGGATATATATCACCTTAAAACCGCCACAAACAAACAGATTTTCCAAATACTAAACCAAATCTAATCAACTTGTCACACTTTCTGTTAGATTTGCCATTTTATGGTGCTTATAATTAGCAGAAGGGCGTGTGCCACAACCCACACGAGCGATAAGAAACCAAATCACGGGCGGTGGAGTGAAGGGCGTTCGCAGACGTAACTTGAATTGTGAATAGTGTCCATTACCTCAGAGCTTTAGATTCTCTTAGTCATGGCCAAGAACGCGCTCACTGCCACACGCGAATATATATCTGAGTATATAGAAGCTCGCAAACACGACACCCAGCGGTGTTTTGTTTACCAATAAGCCGAAATAACGCTGTGACGAGTCTGTTTGTTCAGTCTATTGCCGGCTCGTGGGTAAACATGTGTATATATAACCTGTTTTTACAGATTTTACTTTAGCTAGGAGACTTATAGGGGGTCTTATCAAGTGTGCAGTTGCCCCTGCAATGACTTCCATCCAGTATTTATTGCTAAGGGTGGCTAGGTAATAACAAACAAGGAAAATAAATACAGGGTGGCCGAACTAAGAGCGGGGCTCGTCTTAAAAATAGAGGCTAGTCTCCGGAATAAATCCCGGACTAAGCATTCACATTCAATCAATTATATCTGGCGATCTCTGCTGCGCAAATTGTTTATTCAAATTTTTGAAAGGCGGCGTAGTTGCCGGTTGCATAAAGCCTTCCAAAGTAACTGATCAAGGTACGCGACCGACCTTACTTGCCAGCTAATTTATGAGATTTTAGAACATTGGAAAATCAGAAAAACAAAAAGCAAAAGTGGACACTTCCAAGAGAACACAACACACACCTTTTGGCACCGTGACAAATTCCAATTTCGAATAAGAACACGCGAAGAAATCCGCTTAAATGGGTTTCCCGAAAAAAAGTGAATTTCACGCGGCGCTCCTCCTTGGCTCGGCTAATTGAGTGATGGCCTCGTCGCCGCCTGAACTTGACCGATATCACGACGCCCAGCTGTTGTAACGAAACGAAGTCCGGGGATGGCGGGGATCAAGGTGACTCGTGCGGGAACCAGAATAACGTCGACCGTCGAGCGCGACGCGCCACATTCAACTGATCTTACTTGGGGGGAACAACGTTCTCAACGTTCTCTATCCAACCGGTCGTCGGTCGTCCAATCTGTTCGGGTCTCTCGCTGATTCTCTCCGCGCTCTCAGCACTCTTTCGTAGCAGAATTGATGCCCCCATAGCTTGTCCTGAAAAGAACTCGAGTGCTCTCGGAGCTCAGATAAAGCTCATCATCAAAGACATCACAATTAGCTAAGCTGGCTCAAGGGCTTACTCGCTGGTCGATTAGGAAATTCAAGAAGTTGCTCAAGTTCCTAAAATTAAAACAAAGGTGACAAACCCAAAGATCCTTCTGCTACCTCCCTAAAGGGTTCTTCCAGATTCCTCTTTAGCTACTATTAATTCCGAAGCAAGAAAAAGGGGTCTGGTTCCCGGAGGATGCCACGACTGGTATCTCCATCATAATGGCTGCTCTCCCACCTCGCCAAAGATTACAAATTAAACGTCTGCCTGGCCAACCTTGAACCCTTCGCTGAGTTGACTCTTCTTCAGTTCAGCTTGGGAAGCCAAGCAGCGCGCCAAAGCACCAAAGTTATTTCTGTCGCCTTCAATACTCTGCCAACTCGGGGTATATCTCTATTCTATTCCATACAAAAAATGTTTCTTTGCGATAAGAACAGGGTGTAATCTAATCATATCTAAACATGGACATGGAATTAAAATGACAACACTGGATGGGAATCCTGTCTATGCGAGCTTCATATCTAGATGAACAAAATAAAAACAAATTATATTTTGGAAGTAAACCTGGGCAGTTGAATATTATTTTTATATTTAATTTTTTTAAAGTTTGCTGTACTTAATGTGAAAGCAAATGAGTTTCCAAAGTATCCCTTTATAATTTGTAACGCCATCTGGCTAAATGCACCGCTCTGAATATATTCTCAATATTCCATACTTTCCCGTTCTCCTATTATTGAATCGTTGCTTAAATATAGTAATAAATTATTATTATTACTAATAATAGTTGCATAATGAAAATAATAATACCTTTAAACGGTAGATTGAAAATGCACTGATCTGCTTGCTAATCATTGAAACAGTTTGCTTCAAAATTAATCTTATTCTGCCTTCTGTGCGCCTTTTGCTTAAAAAAACCGACAAATCGGCCAAGAAATTATTAATATTCTGATTTATAAGTATTCCCATTTATCGCCATTCAAAAATCGAAATTAATATCTATATACAAAATAATTAATAACATTATAAAATCGAAATAAATATCTATATACAAATAATTAATAACTTTTTATACATAAGCTGGACAAACCCTGAAACCCTTTAACTTAATCATGGAAAGAGTATTAAGGCTTCGACTTAAAAATACTGCCATGCAGCTGTTTCTGTAGCTTTGGCTCGAAGCTATGGTTCTTGGGCTTTGGCGTGTGTGGCTGGCAAACAGGTATTGGTGGTCAAGCGGCCTCTGGTCTGGAGGCTGGGCCCTCACGCACATCTCACATACATATATATACCGGCATATGCCTCCACCAATACTCCCATATCGAAGCACACACGTGTGGGCAAGCCCCTTCTTTTCAGTGTCTTCAACTCTCATCCATGCCTACGTTTCCCTCTTTCCCTTTGCAGCCCCTTGTGATGCACCTGTCCCCGGGTCACCTAAGAGTCGTTCTCATTCTGGCCCTGCTGCAGGAGCTGCAGGTGAAGCCCCAAAAGGATATACTCCAAGATCAGTTCGAGAAGGATCTGCTGCTGTGTCCCGCCTGCTTTTTAGGCCAGCGTGAGCAGTGCGAGGCGATCTTCGAGGCCGTTGCAGAGCCCTCGGACTGGAGTAGACTCCTGAAAGCGATATCCCTGCTCTTCGACCAAAGGGAAATATATTGGTTGGAGCTGAAGGACAAGGAAGACCGGAGATCGCGACTGGTGGCCAAAAGGAAAGCTATTAATCCTATTCACTTTCAAGTAAATAACTTGGAACAGGAGTTCCTGCAGCTAGGGGAGCGTCCAGGTGGCTTCCACCTCTGCCGCACGGGCACCAAGACTCCCCGATTTGTGACTTATCTGGAGCAGCGTGGGCGTAGCTCCCCTAGCATCTGGTTCTACTTGACTCACGATGTCAGTCCTCTGTTGCTGCGGGAGCTGCACTCATTGGACTTCCCAGTGCCTCGCCCTTATGGCTCCTGCGGTCTCACCCACTTCCAGGCCCATGCAGGGCGCACACTGACACATTATGCGGAAAAGGAGGAAGCTATCCGCTTGGACATAGCCCGCCAAGTGCTCGAGTTATCGCTGAAGCTTACCTTCGGCTTTGCGGACTTCCGCCTTTACCTAACCGACTTGACAGCCGATAATCTGGCCTACGACGAAGCCAGCGGGAAGGTAACGCTCATTGATGTGGACTCCCTGGTGCTGGTGGATGCTGCAAGCACTGAGGGACGTGCCCAGAAGTATGAACCCCTGCCCGGCGAGGGCTTCACCTTTGACGTCTCCTCGTTCTGCTCGGGCCAGCAGCTGGATGCGAATGTGTACCAGGCGTGCCTGCTACTCAGGGACTTTCTACGTCCCAACGAAAGACTGCAACTGCTCCTGGAGCAGTGTGTTAGATGCCAAGACGACCAATGTGATATGCGCTTTCAGGTCGCTTACGACTTGATCAAGCTTCTGGAGGAGAGTCAGCGGGGATTGGAGATCGAATAGAATCGTTTATAATCATACAACACACATCCAGGACACTCAATTTACTCTCTAAATGAACGGCAGCCGCATTTCTCTCGAGGATTTGCGGGGGATGGATGGGAAATAACTTAGATAATATCACGTGGCACACTCAGAAAGTGTATGGAATTGGACACATGGTGTGTGATGTCCGTCAGCGTCTCCTTGTGCACGCCCCCGAACAGGATGAGCTCTCCGTTGCCGGCAATCAGGCTCGAGAGTATCAGGCGATCCGGAGCCCCCTTCAGCACACCAAAGTTCTTGTACTCCACCCACTCGAGAGCGGGTTCGCTGCTCCCCAAGATGCCGGAGATGTCGCAGACGAAGAGGGACTGTACATTGCAGCGCAGCCGCTTGGGCGAGGGAGCACGCGGCTGTTGCTGCGGGGGCTCCGCTTGGGCAGCAGCGGCAGCGGCGGCGGGTGCACTGCGTCGCGAATTTCGTATGGCGTTCATCTTCTCCTCCATGCGCCGAATGCGCTCGTTGTGATCCCGCGAAGCGCTCCTCGAACGCGTGGGCACATTGAAGGCGGCCATACGAAAGGGATCCTGTAAGAACAGAGGAAAGAGAAGAGATTCAACTGATTCTGGGTAGGAATTCCCGTGGACGACTTACCTCGTATAGCTCATCGAAGCGCATGGGAAGCCGGGGCTCATTGTCCCTACATCGAAGGGCTAAATTTCGTTGCAGGCGCTGGGCAGCGTCCACATCGCCGTTAGCTGGCGAAGCCGCACCATTTGGACGCACTGGGGGCGAGGGCACAGAGGGTGCTGGAGCAGGGGCAGGAGCTGGAGCTGGCGGGGCATGCAGGTCGCTGAGTCTGCCCGAACGTGGCTGGTAGTTGTTGTTATTATTGTTGACATTGCTGTTGTGGAGGAACTGCTGGGCCTGCTGCATGTGCTGGTTAAGGATGGCGCGCCTGTTGGCCAAATACTGCTCCTGGGGACCCAGGGCAGCCGCTCCGCCCGCAGCTCCCGGGCGTATGTTGCCGCCACGATTGAGTCCTCCGCCAATGCCGCCGCCCAGGCGCCTTTCCGGCATCGGTATTCGGTGTCCGCGTTGCGGCAGATTCTGCAGGGGATTCGGGGGCGGCGGTCCCCGGCCACCTACGACCGGCACCCGGCTCTGCTTCATCAACTGGAAGTCCTGCGGCATGTTGGGCGAGGGCCCGACGACCACCAGATAGTTGTTCACCTTGCAGCCAGGATTGCACCACATGTGGACAGCGCCGAAGCGCTTGTTGCGCACATTCAGCGCCTTCCAGCACCACACATCGCGCGTCATGTCCAGCAGCCAGGCGTCGGTGTAAACGCGATTGGCTCCGCCACATCCGCCGACGACCAGCAGGTGGTTCTCATCCAGCTCCACCTGGATCTGGCCGTAGCGCGGACTGGGCCGAGTGTTGCCCATGAAGAGCGGCTGCCACCAGCGCTGCTCGGGCAGGTCCAGCACCCAGGTGTCATTCGAGTTGACGTTGACGTCGTCCTTGATCTGGTAGCCGCCGAAGATGACCATGCGGTCGCCGTGGACGGTGGCCGAGTGCCCGGCCATGGGCGGCGGGCAGGACAGGGTGTTGCGCAGCAGCCAGCGATTCTTGCCGAGATCGTAGTAGTGCAGCTCGTCGAACAGGCACCACGGCTGGTACGGCGGATGCAGCGAGGGATAGCGCCAGCCCCCGAAGAGCACCAGCTGGTCGCGCCACGCCACCATGGAAGCGCTGCCCTTGGGCGAGGGATAGGTGCCCGTGGCCACGGGTCGCGCCCAGCGCATGTGCGTCAAATCGAAGCGCCAGAGATCGTTGAAGGTGGTGTCCGAGGAGGAGCCGCCGCCGAACACGTACATGGAGTTGTCGTGCCGCACGGCCGAGTGCGCAAAGCGTCCGGCGATGTAGGAGAGCGGGTGTGTCCCCACCAGGCCATGCGAGAACACCTCCCAGCGCAGCCGGAAGTCGGTGAGTCCCTTCTCCAGGTTCAGCTTGGAGCGGCGAACGAGATCTGTAGGGAAAGAGGGAGCCCTAAATAAGAAGGATTCGGTGCTACACAAGCCACCACTTACTCTTGACGATGCCCTGCCAGCGCTTGCAAACCAGGCTGCAGTGCTCCAAGTCCCCGTAGGGCGGCAGGAAGGTGAAGATAAACTCCAGGATCTCATCGGGCAGCGCGTTCAGGTGCACAGTGTGCTCCAAGGTCGCCGTGTTGTCGTTCTCGCCGTCGACCTTGTGGCCGCTGCCACTGCACACGTCCATGGTCGGGTCCTTGAGGTCCTCGAGGCTGCTCCTGGCGTTCGGAGTGTCCTTCACCTTCAGATGCTGCACAGAGCTGAGAGCAGCCTATGGGGCGGCAGTGGGTCCTGTCCCGATTCGGAGGTAGCCCTGCACTGGAACAGAGTCGGGGTAGCGAGCTCCCGACGGTTTTAATGGCAAATTTTCGTGGAGACCGAAAACCGAAAAAAATTAAAAACATTGACCCAGAGTTGCCAATTTAGCTAATTTCCACCTATGTCTGGCGGTTTTTAGAAGAACAGGTTTTGGGCAGCATTGGGTGCTGAAATGCGCAAATGGGCAGCACTGGATGCTATTTCGATAAGCACCTTTATCGATGACATCGGAAAACGATAAAAATACCAGATTTAAATTCTAATTATCGTTAGTGGTGGGAGTTTTCTAGAAAGTTATCAAGTCAATGCTATCTCTAATCCCATGCTTTAAACTTGCGTTTGTTTACCTCTTCTCGCCGACAACAAATATCAAAAATGACTGCAAAAAATGATAAGAAAGTTGTGATAAACAAGCGCTTAAAGGGACTGCCCCGCGAGGCCCTGGAAAAACTGAGCCAAACGGAGCTAATCGACAAGATTGTCCAGTTAGAAGCCTACAACTTTCAGCTGCGGAACCTGTTGCAAAAGAAGCTAACCGATCGGGACAGAGAGGATGAGGAATATGCAGTGTTATTCGAAAAGGATTTAGACCAGGAAAGGGTCCCGAAGGACGGAAAGGTGTCCGGCAAGCAGCAGAAACAACGTAAGTTTGATTGGAGCAGGTGAGTGGGTCAGACAGGATCTCGCAGGGCAGATCCTCCAGTTAAATCTGTATTTTCAGCGCCCATCGTCGCCATGTGCTGCTCAAGATCACCTACTTTGGCTGGGATTATCAGGGGTTTGCCTGCCAGGAGGACTCCAACGATACAATAGGTGGGTTCTTGATTATTTCTAGCTTAAAGTTAGCTTATCATTCCCCCTTTTTACCACAGAATCCCACTTGTTTCGTGCTCTGACACGCACGTGTCTCATCGAATCAAGGAGCAGTGCGAACTACCACCGCTGCGGACGCACCGACAAGGAGGTGAGCGCCTTCTGCCAGGTCATTTCCATTGACCTCAGGAGCAAGCACTCACCGGAGACGCAACTCGAAGCCACTGCTCTAGCATCCGAGATCGACTACTGTGGACTACTGAATCGTGTGCTGCCCAAGAACATCCAGTGTGTGGCTTGGATGCCACTGCGTAGTCCGGTTTACAGCGCTCGCTTCGACTGCGTTTCGCGCTGCTATCGTTACTACTTCCCCAGGGGAGACCTGAACTTGGCAGCTATGCAGGCGGCCTGCGATCTCCTTGTGCGCCATGCGGATTTCCGGAATTTCTGCAAGATGGATGTTCACAACGGGGTCACGAACTACATGCGGAACCTGCAATCGGCCAGGGTGGCAGCTGCTGGCTCCGAGGAGCATCTGTCGAAATCTGGCTATGATATGTACTACCTGGAAATACAAGCCAACGCCTTCCTCTGGCACCAGATACGGTGCATCATGGCTGTCCTGCTCCTAGTGGGCCAGCGAAAGGAGAAGCCCAGCGTAATCAGTGAACTGCTCGATGTGGTCACCAATCCCTGCAAGCCACAGTACACGCCCGCCATCGGTTTACCTCTTAATCTCTTCCGTTGCGATTTTCGGCCTACAACCACAAGGAGTGCGAGCCATCCAGCAGTTGCTGGCGAACCAGAGGCTGAAGACGATGCCATGGACACATCTGCCACACAGAATGATCCCGCCAGCGAGTCAAGCGATCTCACTGATTGGATTTACACCGAGGAAAATCTGCAGAAGCTCATTGAGAACACGCAGTGCGAGTGGACGCAGTTCAGCGTGAAGAGCACCATGATACGGAATGTTCTCCTGCAGCTGGAGAACCTCCTGGAGGAGAACTTCAAGACGAAAGAGAAGGTTCAGGAGCAAGTAATTTTACTACAGGATTCAGTGAAGCCACGCCAATATCAGCCTCTGCTCGAACGCAAACGTTGCGGTAAGATCTTGGTAGTTTTATTTATTTTTATTTTTATTTTTGGCATTAAATTCCTTTCTACAGAGAGCTTGGAGAACCGCATAGAGCACTTTGTCAAGAAGCAACGACTGATTGTCAAGGAAGATGAACAGGAAACGGCGTGACTTTTGTTTTAACATTTAACAAGAAATAAAGCTAACTTCGGTAAGCCGATGTCCTATTACTTTGATTTGTTTTATTTGGATTTGACGAACTAAAAGGGGTGAAAAATTTGGTTGTCGAGTTGCACTTTTTTAAATTTCACGTAGTGATTATTATGAAATACCAGGCGAACAGAAATGGCAGGTGGACACGGGATTCCTCATTTAAACGAAATGATTGCATACTTTTAGGCATTACTAATTTTAAATATATTAAAATATAGTGCATACTTTTAGGCTGAACTAATTAAAGGAGTATTTCACTTAGCCAAGTTTCAAACCTTAAGCAGCCGCTATCTAGCATTTATGTTCGCCTGGTACTTGAAACCCCCTAAAAAGTGGATTTTCGAGTTTTAGACTTTAAAATTTCACGTATCGTGAACTATAAAGTACCAGGAAATCATAAATAACAGCAGATAGCCGCTGGAATGTATATAACCATAGCTTTAGGTGTTTTATTTAAGGTTAATATTATATATTTGTAATATAGAACTTGTACAACTTGTTTCGCAGCTTAGCCTGGTCTCTACATTGGGGTAATAATAATTTAAAATTGTAACTTCATACAATCGCTTACGTGACTATTTGGGATTCTAGATTTATATCTATTATATAGTTATTTTTCAGGGGACTTTGTACGATTATAACTAAACAAAAGACTTCTCCTAGGGAAGGCAAACACTAAACGATGCAGGTGTGTTCAAATTCAGGTGCTTATAAATGGGTTCCGAGTTGGATACGTTAGTTATGTGCCCATCGACTTGGCTTTTTGCAATCTGTAAGGAAAAAATGGGGATTAATTGAAGTTAGAAGAATCTAAGGTATTTCTTAACTTACTTTCTTCTCAAAATCTTCAGAACAATGGTGCCTTCTCGCACGTTCTTAAAGAGTCCTATGGTTTCGGCATGGCTCATACCCTGCACCGAGTTGCCATTGATCTCCACGATCTCGTCGCCTGTTTTGGGTAATTATTTTATTAATTAATTTATTTAATAAAAAGGAGGGATGGTAGTTTGGACTTTTTCTTTCTATATAAATCCCTATGTTATAGCTTACCCGCTTGCAGAGTGCCATCGTCGGCTGCCTGGCCCGTGGGAAACACGGTCTTGACAAAGATGCCCATGTTACCCTTGGGCGAATCCCTTCCACCAACAATGCTAAAGCCCAGGGACTTCAGCCCAGGTCCCTTGAAGAAGGTGATGGTCTTGGGAGTGCAGCGACCACTGCCTGTAATAAATAAAATTAATTAGTATTTCTGGAGTTTAAGATTGTGCCTTCTTTGGGGAAAATATTCATGGTTTATGTATGTTTTTAAATATTTAAATACAAAAAATTAATAATTTTAGACATATATATAAATTTACTGGATTATCTTTGGGGTTATATGATTCTCACCCTCGCTCATGGAGGCGCGTATGACCTCCGCCATTTCATCGTCGCGTATGGTTAGCTTCGCCACTGGCAACGAAGGACGATGATGCATTAGGGCAGCCGCTGGAGGCGCCAGCGAAGAAGCGCCCGCTGATGTGGATGCTGATGCTGGTGAGGATGAGGAGGCATTAACATAGGGATTAGGCGAGAACAATGAGACGCTCTTTGGCGAGTGCTTGATGTAGAGTGATGTGTGTTGTGGTGTCGCTGGCTGCTGCTGCTGCTGCTGCGGCTGCTGGCTGTTAGTGAGATCAGTTGTGTTGGCGGCGACGGTAACTGGAGAGGATGGGGTGTTAGGGGCAGCCTCGCCCGCGGTTAGACTGTTAGGCGGCGCCTGCATGAACAGGCTGAGCCGCGACGAGCTCAGACGCGAGTGGGCAAACCGGAGCGAGCGATAGTGCGAGTTTGTCAGGTTAATGGAGTTCCTGGCGTAGTGGGTGCGCTGGCCAAACTGCTGGGGATTGGGGGAGCCAGCGAGAGCGGCGCCCTCGGAGCAGCGCTTGCGGGCCAGCAGCTGCCACTTCTCGTCATCCGCCAGCGAGGAGGCCACGCACACGCTCGCCGCCCGATTGGTATAGACCGGCGTATAGGAGTCGTTGTTAGAGGGGTCACTGTCGTTATCCAAAAACCTTTGGTGTTGCTGGTGGTTAGGGGAGGAGGAGCAGCTGCTGCTGCTGCTGCTGCTGCCAAAGAGCGGGGTCGGTGTTAGAGCCAAGCTGCTGCGCTGACCTGAGGAGCTGCGTGCCCGCCGGCGCAGGAGCTCGTGCTCGGGCGCACTCACGTCCAGCGAGTGGCGGGGCGTGGAGCTGCGGCGATGCTGCATCAGCGGCATAGGCGTGGGTAGGGTGCTGACACTGGCCATCGACCGGGCATCGCACTGATCCTCGCTCTGGTCCTGCTCCTGATCCGCCTGGCTGCGCATATGGAGACTCTGCATGCTGGTCAGACTGTCGGTGCTTTGGGTGCGCTGCACATAGCTCAGCCTGTGGCGCTGCCCGCTCATCCCATCGATCCGGATTTTGGTGTAGAAGTCTGTAACCGTGGTCACCTCGTCGTGGGCTATCACCAGGTCAATGCAGTTGTCCACGAAGCTGCTGAGCAGACGCTGGACCTCGGCAAAGGACTGGATGCCGCGCAAGTGCTTGCCATTCACATTGACGATCTCATCGCCCAGGCGCAGGCGACCGTCCCTAGAAGGATAAAAAGGATTTCAAGATTAAAGATAAATCTTCTCTTTACCCAAAGGAATACCCACTTTTGTGCCATGCCATAGGGCTCCAGCTCCACGATTAGATACCGGAACTGCTGCTCATTGCTGTTGGTCATCACCGTCTTGGGCGAGAGCACAATGCCGATGTAGTCCTCCTGGCACTTGCGCTCCAACTTCAGTTGCCTGAAGCGCCGCCGGATCGTCTCCGTCTCGTAGTCGTAGTTGTAGCCGCCCAGCGACACGGGGGCACTGCAGATGCTGCTGTTCCTCACCGAGGAGGAGGGTCCTAGTCCCAGTCCCAGGCCCATGCCCATGCCCACGCCCTCGGAGGAGCTGAGGGAGATGAGCGAGTTGCGCTTGAGCGTGCCCGAGGCAATAGATTCGGTATCTCCGCCGGAGATGCTCAGATTATTGCCCATCCGGGCTCCCCCCGTGGCGCCGCCGTCGCTGTCGTAGCCGGACTCGTTCGAACTCAGACAACTACTTAATCTTTGGTAAAGTGGTTCCCAGTCCTTGGAGGTGATGCTGTCGTTGCGGGAGACATTGTTCAGCATCGCCTGTTCGGGGGAGCGGCGCTGGGGTAGCGGCGACGCGGCCTGCATCTGTTCCTGCTGCTGCTGCTGGAGAAGATCCCGCTGATGCTGCTGCTGCTCCCTCTGCTGCTGGTGCTTCAGGTGACCCTGTCCCTGGCCATGGTTCTCCTCGGGCAGCACGGACAGCCGCGAGCGCAGGAAGGCATAGGGAAAGGCCCCACGGCGCGAGGGATCATGCTGGGCGGCAGAGCCCCCTGCAGATGATCCTCCTCCACCTCCACCTGCTCCGCTGGGTGGAGATCCCAGACTCGTGGTGGCAGCACTGCCACTACTCGTGCTGGCCGTCAGGCAACTGCTCACCTTGGCAATGTCATCGCAGCTACTGGACTTGAGGCTGGCGATCCTCGGCAGACGCTGCTCCCGCTGCTCGCGCTGGAGATTCAGACCCTCGGTGGGATCATCGCACTTGACGTAGGAGCAGCTGGACAGCTGGCTGGTGGAGCTGCTCCTGTACAGCGTGGTGGCAGCCGGCGCAGCCTGCTGTGCCGCCTCCGAGGCCTTGAGCAGGTTATGGGAGCGATGGTTCAGCATGCCGGTGGATCCGATCCGGTGGAAGAAGTTCTTCAGCGCCTTCTGTGGGCGGGCGGCCGCCTGGAACTGATGCGTGGGCGTCGACTGGGCACTCTGGCTCTGGCTCTGGCTCTGGCCCGCATCCTGGACCGACTGCTGCTGGCCCTGCTGCTGACGCTGCTTGATGGTCTCAATGGGGCCCGACTTGCACTTCTTGAGCGTGTTGCTCTGATGATGGCCGCCGCCAGTGGGTGAGGGCGAGGCCGAGGACTTGGCCGTGGACCCACTGGACGCACTCTTGTGGTGCGTTGGCGAGTGGAAGAGACTCCTCAGGTCCGAGTGCGACTTGTGGGCGGCGGCGGGCGAGTCGCTGCGCTTCAGCAGATCGAGTTTGCGACTCATGCGCTTGCCCCAGGTGAAAACTGGCAGAAGAGAGGAGCAGAGAGAGAGAGAGAGGGATTTGCAATCAGAAAGCGATTTCTAACTTAATTATAAAACTTCAATAAATCCCAACGCCTCGCCGCAGTGACGTAGTGACAGCTAAGAAATGTCCAGGCCTCCGCCATGGGACTTGATCTTGGACACGGCCAATGACTAGTCAGCTCTGTAGCCACACAGCCCTGTAGCTCTGCAGCTCTTCTCCCCAGCTGCATTGTGGTCAGCCACCCAGTGCCACGTGCTTGTGACAGGGCATCCAATTTCAAGGCATTTGTGGTCGCGGTTTTCCCTTGATAAAAAGTCACAAAAAGAGATGGTCGGCTCGGAAGATCTTTGGACCCTAAACTGACATTGAAGCCTTTTGACAAGTGAGGCTGATAGAAAGTGGGAGTTGGGTTGGTCTTGTAGGTTTTGCAACACTAACAAGAAAGGAAACTAACTTCGGGAAGCCAAAGTTTATATACCCTTGCATGAAAATCGATCATAACTCGGTCAAAACTGCATTAATTTTAATTCAGAAAGCTTTTGTATGCTAGTTTTTTCACGGTAATAAATCAGCAGGCTTGTAACTAATATTATTATAATCCTGTAAGGATATAAAAAGTATACATTTTCTAAATAGCTAAAATGTAAGACTTTTAGTTTGAGATATTTAATAGAGGCTCTTTTACCGCTTTTGTGTAAGAATGTCATTGATTTCTACAGGTTGTTGTGTAACCTCCTGAGCAACGCAATTATTTATTTTTAAGGTTATAAATATTTTAACAGACTTCCAAGAGAAGCCTTAACATGTCGCGCCTTTCTCTGCGCTTCTCAATGTTCTCTAGAAGATATAAAGTGCCTTTCGTAGTATCCTAATTTCATATTTTATGCTTGGTTATTCTAAAATATTTATCTTAGAACCTTTTTATTTGACATTGAGCATCATTCTCTGAGCCTCTCAATGTGTCTTTCGCCTTTCTTTGTGCTTCTTAATGTTTTTACAGAGCGTAAAATATCTCAATCAGTAGGATAGGTCCAAATTTAAATCTTAAATATTTTTAAGATCTAAAAACACTTTAATATTTGCAAGAAATATTTAAATATACCTTCAGTAACCCCATTTATTTATTAATCACCTATTAAATTTAATTTCCCATCGGAAAATCACTAAATTTAAGTAAATAAACCCATTCAGCGAGGTATTGATTCTCGTAGCATTAGCAGGCCATCTGCCCAGCCATCGGATGATGGTGATTCTGCACAGTTATTGAGCAATAAACACACCTCAATTACTAATAGAGCATAACCAATCATTAAATGGACGACTCGTATTGCCCATCACCCGACGGATATCTAATAACGTCGTAAAATAGCTTAACGAGCGGCCAGCTCGAGCACTTGGAAAAGAGCAAATGGTGCAATGGAGCTCTCAGAACGATCCTCGTTGGATCTGGTTAATAAACAAATTTATGCGCTTGTTCCATATTTATCGCCTGGGCCAGGCGCAGGAGGAGGTGGTGTTGCATGGTCAGCAGATGAGGTGGCTTCGGAACAATTAGCATAAAACATGCACACAGTCCAAAGTTGACCAAGATGATCAAAGAAGGAGTTGGGCATTACCTTTGCTTAGCCAATAAAATTTCCAAAACTATTTGTATCGCAAAGAGGGGAAAACGGAGAAGGAGGAGGAGCAGGGCCTAGCCCGTGACCAGTGATGCGAGGAAGTGTTTCAAGTGACTGAGTAACTTAACCCACTTAATAAGGTCTAATATTAAAAACGTATTTCGATAGTATGCAGTAAATAATTATAAATGAAATATTTTGTTAATTAAATTCCATTTCCCTGACTCGTTTCGCTCACTAATAATCCCTCCTTTGTTCCCGTTGAGTCACTGCTACCAGCTGGTGATCTTCGCCGACCATCTCTGGCTCTTTCTCCTTGGCTTCCTTGGCCCGACTCGTGCCAAAGTTGTTTAATAGCCGCAGCCCAGCCGCAGGCCTTGGTCCGCTCAAATTGCCCTGGCCACGAGGCCATGTGTGGGCGCTGCTCCCGCTACGGAGCTCCGGCCAGATTCGGAGCCGATGCAGGTTGACAGGCGCTCCACAACGGCACAGAACTCCACCCAAGGCCTGACCGAGTTCGCCTTTGATTAAAGTTTTCACCAATGCAATCACAGTGGGAGAAGGAGGAGCAGCTGGAGGAAGAGGAGGAGCTGCGGCAGAGTGTTAAACAATAATAGGAAACGGCGCGCGGGCATCAATTATATGACAACCTCAGCCACACTCCCCAGCGAGAGAGGGACTTCCCCCTGTAGTCCCATCTCCATCTGCAGTCACCGCCGGCCACATGCCACAAATTCTACACCCACTTAACTTTCAAGACGGTGTCAAATGCCCGCCAGCCCAAGACGGGCCCGTTCCTCTGTGGCCTCCACTGCCTTCTCCACAGCCTCCTCCGCTTTTCCTTCGCCGTCAGAGTCTTGGAGAGATGGCTTTGTTGCCATTTTGCCGTCTGACATGCAAGCGATGTTGAAGCAAAACCATTTGAGTCGCCTGGCCTGGCATCTGAATCTTAGAACTGAGCATCTCAAGTGCTGCAGAGGAGGCCCAAGCCATTGAGGGAGGAGAGAAACCAGGAGGAGAGATGCAGAGTCAGGGCTTTCTAGAGTTGTCAGGGGAAAATATTCCTAAATAGATGGAAAAACTCTGCTAGTTTTTTGGAAATATTTAAAATGTTTTCTTATAATTTTTTATTAAGAAAATATTTTAGAAGAAATGTATGTCAATTACATCAAAGAATTTATACTCTTCCCACTAAAAACTATGTGAAAACACAACAAATATCACAAAACCTTAGTAAATATTATTTTTCATTTTATGATATGAATGCAAAACAGTTTAAAAAAAAAAACCAACTCGAATTCAATAAGAATCCACCTCTGAACAAAAGATTATTTCAGTTTACATCAAATTGATATGCATCAGAAACGCCCAAAAAAAAAAACTCAAAAATGATACAAAAAACAGCACCGAAAATAAGTTCAATAACCAAAGGCCATGGAAAAGGCAAATACTTAAGTATACTTTTATGTAAATGCGCATGCAAAAGTCGCCGATTTTGTGCCACTTTCAGATCAAACGGAATCAGCATAAAGATCGGAATCGTAATCGAAATCAGTTTGTGGAAGTCGCCAGTGCACATGGCATGCCATATAATATCTCACGTACCAATGCTCGAATTGCTCGCCAAGAATTTGGCCAACTTGCGAGCTCCCAGCTCCAACTTCAGCCCCAGCCCCAACTCCAACTTCAGCTCCAGCTCCAATGAGAGATCGATAATCGCCTTGGCAGCGGGAGAATCAAGTCAAGAGGAACGTGTAATAAGCGATAATCCACAATAAATGCGCATGCGTGCAGCGCCAGTAAAAATATTGAGAAATGGAGGAGGCTCTGGAGTGGGAGGAGGTGCCGAAGACTCTCTTCTGTGTCTTCTGTGGCGAAAAGCGATCTTCAAACATTAACTGGTTCGAAAATTATGGCCTTTTGCGAGATGAGAGAGTGCGGCGCAAAATGCTTATTGATTTCTCATCATTCGTTAATATAGAGTTCTCACAATATCTCTAGAGTCTAGATCTCGGGATCTACAAGAGCTGGAGGTATGAAATTTGGTATGTGGAATCTTAAGATGTTGATTTTGTCGATATAAGTCTTAAATTTTCTATATTCTTTGAAAATAGTAAAAAAAACTACATAAGAAAATACATTTATATGATGAAGCTTGTTTATCTAAGAAGAAAGCATAAGCTTTATAATAATCTAACTACAAAAACGAATGCTATATTTAATTTAAGCATTTATTTATCTGAAATATTCCCTGAAGGCAACCACTCAAAAGCAGGCTATAATTTGTTTATAACCAAGTACTGGGTATAATTATAGCCATAGCACGCGACTTCTTGTTATCTGTCAAAGTGACGAAAGCCTTAACAGATATAAATATTTATATAGACATGCCATATAGCTTTATGGGTTTTTATAAGCCAGAGAATTGACCTTGGGGCAAAACCTTAATTAAAACCAATTAAGTCGCGGCATTAGAGGCGGCAAAAGCTCAACGAACCCAGAATATGTGACTTTGGCATGCAATGTGGATGGCGACTGGCGATGGCTCTGGCTTTGGAAGATGAATGAAAGCAGCTGCAGATTCCATCTGCGATTCCCGCGCCACCTGATAAAACCGGCCGCCATATCTGCAGCTGTTTTGTCGGCCAGAATCTCGGCTTAACTTGGCTCCAAGTCAAAGCAATCATCAAATGCTTTTGCGGTTGCCGCGGCGAAAGGGGGATAAAGCATTATTTGAATTGCCATTTGGCCAGAACTCGGCTTCATAATGACGCTCGCTCTGCGGTTGGCAGAACAATTGGGAAATCGGAAAATCCAGAGAGGGAACAAAAAAGTGAAAATAGGTAAAAGTTTGATTGTATCTTTCTATTTATTTTTTTCCCCATACTTAATACCAAATTATGGCCTGAGCGCAGCCACTTCCTGCCCTCATTTATGGGCTTACCTAACTGGCTGCTCTTATGTAGACTTATTTTTTATTACAACTCCGCTTTGTGATGATTGACGCGAGTCGAAACCTCAATCACACATCACATATCGCATAACAAATGGCAAAAAAGTAAAATAAAATCAAATACTCATTGAAACTAAACTGAACCCAACGAGAGTAAAGTGAACTGATTTGAACTGCACTGAATGGCAGCATATAATGCTCGGCTTTGTCACACTTCGTCGGCTGTTTATGTCGGCAGTTAAATACACAGTGAAAAATGTACTTCAAATACATAACTGTCTTTAAATAAATTGTTGAAGAAATTTAGAATCTTTAAAAAATGCTATAATAGTTTTTTTATAGCTGGAAGTATTTTAAATATCAAATGACTAAGGAAAAGGTGAGGAATTTCGTGAGGTTTTCTTAAGTTAAGTTAAGTTAGGAAACCAGTATGACCAAAGCAACCAAAGAAAAGTCTAAAAAGGTCACACTGACATGTATTTTCAACTATTTTTTTGTAATTTGTTTACAAATATGTATAAAGATAAATGAAAATGAATTCGAATTGATTCATATTATTTAACATAATATCACAAATATTTTCTTTACAATTTCCATCTCTCTTTTCCTCCAGTGCAGATCATAACCTTTTTTGGGGTGGGTCGCTGCAGTGGCTCCTCCTTTAGAAGCGGGAACCACAGGCGCTGCTCCACTCGTGCCCGAGGGCTGAAAACAATACAAATTCCAGTTGCAGACAGCGAATTCGGATCGCATTACAGCCACATTACAGTCGCTGTTGTGTTGTTGTCGTCGTCGGCGTTCATTGATGCGAAATCGGGTCAATACGGTATTTCGTACGGCAAAACATGCATCGAACGGGATGACGATGACAATTGGCAACAGACTCTCTGCGGAAGCTAATGGGAGTGTGGGAGTGGCGCTCCGCTCAGCCTATGTTTAGCTTCCGAAAATGAATTGTTTCAATTAAAAAGCGCTTTAAATCTGAGCTCCTAATACCACACTCTTGGTAATTTATGGACACCTTTGTTGTCCCAAAAATAAAACCTAAATGAAAATGAAATCGGGTGGAAGGAGAAGCACTCGAGGGGCCGCCCGCCACTTGATGGCAAAATCAATTTCCCGGCATTTGCTCGGATTTTGTTTCTATTTTTGGCCTTGTGGAGGGATGGTCCTGGTACTCACCATTTCTCGTGGTGCTGGCCAAGGAAGTGGAGCTGCTGGTGGTGCCGCTGTTGCTGACGTCATGACTGGGATTAGTGTTGTTGCTGCGATTCAGTTCGTTGGCTGGCAAAGAATTGGACTTGTGCTCATCGTCCAGGACCACAACGGGCACCGCAGTCACCAGCTTGTAGTCTGGGAGATGGCCTTTGAAAAATAATAGAGGTGTTATGAGCTTTAAATAACATTTGAAAAATATTTTAATGATTTCTTAAACAGTTTCCAGTCATAAAATCAATGTGAATCATTTATATTTGTATAAAATACAAGTTATACTAATAGGAAAATCAATTGGAAATACTTTAAATCGCTTCCTGTTTCCAGTGCGTCAGAAAAGGGGGAAATATCATTTCAGGAAATGAAAGAACAGTCATTGACATTCTGAATTTTGAGAGATTATCGGGAAGAGAGAGATGCAATTTGTGTTCATAGCGATAAGGTGCTTCCCTCCTATCAAGCCTACCAGAAATAAGCTGCAAGTCAGTTTAATTACAATTTTCCATCGTAATGGTCGCTCAACTCCCAGTTATAATTTTACTAAGTTTAACTTGGTTTTCGAAGCCACTTCAGGCGGTTATTAAAGGCAACATTAATGTGACACTAATTGATTCGCTGGCGACACATCTGAGTGGAAGTCCTGTGCCTTTGGATACTTGGACCAAACAGATGAGCCTGGTGTTGGATAAGGAGCAGCAGGAGCAACTGGCCTGGAATGTGCCCTGGCTGAAAATCCTGCAGGAGGAGAGCGTTTCTCTAGTGGAGCTACAAAACCAACTCAAGCCGAATAATTCCCTGAAAATAAAGCTCTGGCGGAGCTTCTACTGGCACCTTCGACATACTAAGACCTTGAATAAGATATTGCGAGCCAACTTTGCCCTGGAATTGAGGGACCTTCGAAGGAATCAGCCTGAAATATGGAATTATCATCTGCAAAACATGTTGCAAAGTCTGCCGAAAACCCTAAGGATCCTGACCCAAAGTCAGTGGTTGTGTTTGCAACACAAAAAGGAGATGTTCTACATTTCCTCGGGCTATCATCTGGAATTGGGCGCCAATGACAATTGCAGCTTGTGGCGTGTTCGAAAAGAAATGCAGGATTACTTCCTGCTTCTCGTTAATTCTTGTAACGAAGGGCGGTATTTCTTCGTTAATTTGCTGGAGGACTATCAAGGATCCTACCAGTTACTGCGACCCACAAGCTACATGAACAATACCTTTTGTGTGTTGAAAGGTTTGGCTCACTTTAGGGAAACCTCTCAAGTCTCCGAAGAGGATTTGGGTTGCCGGTGGCAGCTTAATGATTGCAGCTATTTGCCAAGTCGGTTATCAGAGGAAAATTAATGACTATATAGTAGAAAATATTATTTTAGACAACCTTGTAAAGAAAATAAATACAAGTATAATTTTAATTTAAATTTGTTTGTTATTTTATAAGGTTTCTATTTTAAAGTAAACAGGGAAATGACTTTGGAAGTAATCTTAAAAGGTAAACTTGAAAATATTGAAATGTTCAAAAAGTTGTTTAGTTTTACTTTCCCTTTTCTTAGAACTTTATACTTTTATTGCAAACTCTTGACAGGTTGTCCTTACCATTTGGCGTCAGGGACCGACTGCTGGGATTGGAGGCCTGCGGATTCGCTCCCTTCTCGTACAGGCAGCTGCTGGAAGCGGCGTGCAGGCGCTGAGCCACATATTGCTGGTACTGGGCAGCATGTTGGCCCCCCAGCTTGGTGGGTATGGGCACATAGATTGTGGGATGCTGCTGCTGCTGCTGCTGCTGCTGCTGCTGCTGCTGCTGCTGTCTGTGCAGAGTGCTGGCCTCTTGAAGCGACATCACCGATATGGCCGATGGCGTCTGCCGGCCACTTAGCAGACAAGTGGGCGTGGCCGTGCGTAACGGCTGCTGCTGCTGCTGCTGCTGCTGCTGCTGCTGCTGCTGCTGCTGCTGCTGCTGATGATGACCGACTGCAGATGTGGCCGACGTCGTGGCCGTGGCCGTTGCCGTGACTGTGGCTGCAGTGGCTCCCGAGCCAGCGCCATTGCTGGCCAGCGTGGTGCAGCTGAGGATCATGACGGGCGAGTGGTGGCGGTCGTGGAGATCAGGCAGCGAGGAGGAGATGCTGGCGCTGCTCACAATGCTCTTGTTCAGTCGCTGGCTGCATGTTGCCGGCGTGCGGGACTTGTTGTTGCTATTTGAGGTTTCGGGATAAAGTTGCTGGGGCAAATGTTGCTCCAGCTGCTGCTGCTGCTGCTGATGTTGCTGAGCGGCCAAGGTGCTGTAGGTGTCCGTGGTTTTTCGCGTTTTAAAGAGACGCATGCTACGTGGCTCTAACTGCAATGAGAAAGCCAAAATAGTGAGTTAATTTTTAGCGGAAAAAGCTGAACATAATTTTACCCTAGTCTAATTCCCTATTTGCTGTGCCTTTTTTCGTTCAACGGAGCATATAATTAACGGCAATTGCACCAAATTTTTCCAGTGTTTGCCAAGCCAAAAACTTTGGCCAACTATTGATTTCCTACTTTCTGGGGATTGCAGCTACCACACCCGATAATTTCCAGATTAATTCCCAGCTTTATTTACTGAGCTATGGCTGTATTTATAGAGTAATGTCTGGCCTATAAATAACACACACTCGCCGCTTATCAGCGCCAGGCACTTCCCCATACATTATCTATTATCTGTGGCAATATAGCATGTATGGTTCAATAAACGCATCAAAGGTGATTATCGCACATAATCGGTAGGAAAACAGCCGAAAAAACATGCTGTGCACATATTTGCTCGGGCTTTATTTGCTTTTTGCTGGGCGGGGTGTCATAATATTGGTTATATAGAAAAACACTCGTGTAGAAATCAAGGAAAGGCAAAGAGCCGGGCACGAAGGTCAGCCAACAGCTGCTGCCGCTCGAGTGGGTGGTTTAGGCGGGCATTGAACCATGGCTGTAAGCGAGCGAGCCGGTGAGCGGATGGAGATGGAGATGGCTAATTTAGCCAACTGCCTTTTACTTTTCAAGTTGCCCAATGGCCCGGCCGTGTAGTCAAAGCTAATTTGATGTTTTACGAGCCTGCTAACCAGGTAACCAGCTAACCGGCGAGTCGCTGGAGCGGAGTCGCAGTCAGTTGGCCAGCTGCAATCGCCACAAAACATCAAAAGTGGCCCTCAGTGGCGGCTAATTGATGTGACATTTGCGTGTGCATCACAGGGAGATGCAGAGAACACAATCAGTGCACGGAAAATAATTAAGTATTAAATTAATTTTACATATCCGCTGATTATATTCATAGTAGAAACTATCGAAATATTTTAAAAGCACAACAAATATATTTCCACTTTTATTTCAAATTCCAAGCCAAAGGCACAGTGCTACAAAAACCTAAAGCAAACCCCATAAACCACTCTCTGTCCGCCTAGACTTAAATGTTTAAACCATAAACCATAAGTGCTTGTTAGTTAAGTAACAAATTTATTTGAGTTAGTTGAGTATTTGGCAATTCCTGTATCATAGGCCTTAAAAATTAAAATAAAGTCTTGAGCTTGACTAATTTAAGTGGAAATGATTTGTTTGCTTATTTTGATGGCCCAATAAAAAGTGAATGTTTAAGCCGCCATAAAAGTCAAGAGTAATCAAAGGCTTAAAATCAAACTAAGATTATTTTATAAGTTTAAAATACCATCGGAATAAATAAACAATTTAAGGATTTATATTGAAGCCTAAATCGGGCAATAAATACTCTTAGCCACTGTTTATTTTCTTAGCTGGCGCTTCGTGGGTTTCTTTTATTTTCTTAATGGTTTTTCTTGACTTGCCTTCCCGACTACTGGTCAGTAATAATTTTGCTAATTTTATCAAAGGCCTTTGCCTGATTTTTATAGATGCTTTTAGCCTCTGCGGCTTAGAACTGAACAGTGTGTTGTCATAATGTGCATTTAATTGGCCGGCGGGAGAGGTCATTGCCATAAATTTCCAGGGTTCCTTGTCTAATTAATAGTGCAAAATTTTAATGGCTAGAAGATGGCATCGCTGCCCAGTTGGGGTTCCCAGGGAGAGGGAGAGAGAGAAAGATCCGCAAGAGATCCAGGCAAATGGCCGCCTTGTTTATGGGGCGAAACCAGTTTCAAGGACGCGCCGCTGGCGCAATTCCAAGAACCTTACTTGGCTCATTACCACATGACGCGGCGGGGGAGATGCAGCTCAAACTGGAGACGGAGTCGGAGATGGAGCTCCTCAAACGTGACTCTCTGACGATTGCTAAACTATTTTTTAAACTGCCTTTCAGTCGGACAAGGACAAGGCTTAGCTAAGATGGCATCCTGCTTCATAGCCTCTCTATACTTCATTTTATTTTAATTTGCCCCTCCATCTCGCTCTCGGCGTGGCTTTTTATTTTTTCTTAATAAGTAATAACAACATTTTCGCCTCGATCCGCAGGAGAAGCCGGCTGCCTCGGCAATCGCCGTCGCATAGTTGTAAAATTCCTGTAAACAAGCCGGGGCTGCCACAGCTGTGGCATGCAGCATGCGGCATGTGGCAACTGCAACTGGCAGCACAGACACACACACTGGCAACAGAACACACTGGCCAACACACATACACACACTGATTCAGATGATCTCCCGCCAACAATTGCGGCGAATGGATTGCTCCAAGGGTTGCCACAAAAGTTGGTCAGGGAAAGAGGTTTTAATAATAATAAAATACATATAAAAATTTAATTTAAATAATAAAATTCTGCAAAATTACCAATGAGAAGATAAATATATTAAATCTTTAAAGCTCATAGCTTTATTTATGGGTTTATATTCAGATTTTAAATCAATGTTCAATAGTCTCTTTTATTCTTTCCTTAAAAATCCAGAAAAAGTATAAAAATAAAATTTAAAATATTATACAGATATTTTTATTGCTTTTTTTTCGTTTGTTTACAGGTTACAGATAACTCTGTCTCAAACTTTTTAACCCACCCTCTCCTTGCTGGCTTTATCACGGGGCAAGGCAGGCGCAAGAGTTGTTACCTTTTGTTGGCACAAAGCTTTTTGAGTTATTTTTTCTGTGCATGCCTTACATACAGGGGCCGGCGTGGCGTATATACATATATATATATATTTTCGATATGGCCTATCTACCCTGCGCCTACATGTGTGTGTCTACTACTGGCAAGTCCGCATTCTTTTAAAGGTTGCCAACTTGGCCGGGGCCGATGCTGATGCCGACGCCCAAAAAAGAAACAGAAACGGAGCCGCAGACACAAGAGTCCGAGTTTTTCGGCCCAAGACCAGTTCGAACCTCGGAGAACGAAACATGAACCGAAAACCAAAACCGAAAACAAAAAATAACATTTGCCCAGCGGCAGCAGCAAAAGCAGCAGTAGCTTTGGCGCATGCGTTCAGTTTTCATTTTCGTTTTCAAAGTATTCTTGGTAGCCCCCCCCAAAAAAAAGGTAAACAGAAATTCCAAATCAAAAATGCACTAGAGGAAAAATATAGGTGTTTAAATTTCAAGAAGACTGTTCTATGATTAAACATAAACTATATTCTTACCTATACAACTCTAATCTATAGTAACAAATCTTTGCTTTATTTATTGAAATTACAGCTGCAACCCTCTACTTAACTTCTTATTTAACGCATATTGACAGAATCTAGCAACCCCCTTTTCTCGCTGTGCTTTTCGACATTTTTTCTGCATTTATTGGGTCTCTTAATTGCTGAGCAGCGAAGTCAAAATCAAAGCCATATTGCAGCTAGAAGTAAGCGTGTTGCCTGCACAGCTCCATCGACTGAAAAGTGGCTGACCTTCAGCCGGCACCTGTTTGCCCAGTGTGCAGGAGAGGATTATCAGAAGTTGCTGTTCCAGCTAATTAGGCATATCAATATGATTATCCTGCTGTGGCAGCAAGTGTGGCTCTTGCCGCTGCTGGTGCTGCCGGTGCTGCTGCTGCTGTGAGTCATCAGCGAACTTGCTGCTGCGGCAGTTGGAATGTTGCCGCATCGCATGGCTATAAATAGTTAACCTAATCAAAATGCAGGCGTGTAAGCAAACCATTTGCATAGTTGTTGATGTTGCTGTTGTCGTTACTATGCTGCTGCATGTTGCATGTTGCTTCTTCTGCCGCTGCTGCTGCTGCCGCTGCTGCTGCTGCTGCTGCTGCTGGCAATTAACTTTGGCATGCGCGCAGACATTGGTCTAAATGTCAAGGTAAATTATGATGCATTCAGCTATTACGTCTAATAGTCCGAAATTCATGCACGTGTGCAGGTAACTATTTTTAGTGCTTCGGCAATGACAGATCACTGAGGGAGAGAAAACCAGCTGCAAATGCTGCTGCTGCTCCTCCCCTCTCTTATTTGATGCATCTACCTGGCTGCGCCCTTTTCTACGCTAATTAAGCTGCGACTCGAACTCGGACTCGTACCCAGTCTTAGTTTTATCTGCTCGCGGACCAAGGCCAAGGCCCCGGCGATTGCCATCTCTCTGCAAAAGATGAAAACGAAGATGGGCTGACAATTGCAGGAAGGGGAGGTTGCCCCACGGCGGTTGCAACATTTAATCATCACATAGCTGCAAAAATCGTATCATTAGCGTTTTTACGATTACGCGCTTTATCAAAATAGCTGCCGTGCGGCAGACCAGCAGCAGCACCGCCACCACCAGTTGCTGAACATGCAGCATTAAGCAATAGTTGCAGGTTGCTGCTGGGTGTTCGAACTGTGGGTTCAAAATACAGGGAAATTCTAGGAGAAATTTAAGAAAAATTATACTAGAAGAGGGTATGTATAAAATCTATAGTATATTTAGAATTTAGCGTATTTTGATCACAAAAAAGTTGTTAAGGTTATCATGGTTGAAAAGTAGAATAAAAAGCACTGTTTATACGAAAATGGCTTAAATCCTTCTATGTCTTGCTTATTTTCCATGAAACCAACCACTGTGCCTTTGATGATTAAATATTTTGTGTCTCTTCTGCAGAAAATTGCTCGCACACACACACACTAGACACAACCTCCTAGGTATATTGCGCTTACATAAAACGAAAAGTGAAGTGAAGAAGGCTGAAAAGGCGGAAAAAATTCTAATCAATGCTATCAGCAACATGGTTGCGGCCTCAGATGCTGCTGCCGTTGACTGGCAGCAACTTTGTTGTCGTTGCTGCGGCTGCAGCACGTACCTGTAATTTTTTTAATTGCAGGCAACAATTTTGCGATTGGTAGCAAGACTCAGCAGGTTTGCTGTTATGATTTTCTGCTTTCGAAGACACCCCCGACTTCAAGTTCAAAAAGCCAAAAATAAACCGATTAACTGATCGATTATGGCCAGGCAGCAGCAGTTGTTGTTGGTAAGCCTATACTTTCACTGCTGTTGCTGCGGCTGCTGCTGTGGCGCCAGCAACATGTGTTGCCGCTGACAAGCACTGACAGGATGCAACAGGACACCGGCTATAACCACATGTGATGCAATAAAGAGGAAGAAAAAATAAGAACACAGCCAAGGCAGACCAATGTGATGCTTCACTTAATCAGGTGTTGCGTCTGATCCGCCACGACAATTACACACGAGTCGGCTGCCAATGTCGCTGATGTTGCTGCTTGTAGCAATTATGCCTTGAACTTGTTCTGACTGCACCGCAGCAGCAACATCGCACAGTAACATGGGCAACATCAGCGACAGCATTGCTCTGAAATGACAATTTCATTTGGAGAGCCCGCAGAACCCACTGGCTCGGAGGTTGTTCAACCCAATTGGCCATAGTTTCATGGCTTGTCATTAGCTAATGTATGACGGCAGTGCCAACAAAACTGCACAGCAAGAAAAATAGTAACTATAATAAACTTTATTAGTTTCGTTGATAAGTTGTGTGTTTTTATGAGTAAGACATATTAATTACTTATTAAAGTGTTAAATAATTTAAATTAAAAAGACTGATATAAGATATTCCTATTACTATATAGACCTCCTCCTTGGTACGGTCTGCGCAGGCGATACTTCATGCAATAATTATAATCTTGAGTTCCATGATTCGTGTCCTTCGTGGACCAACCTGGCCATTTTTGTGATACAGAAGGACCCTTCAGTTTGGGCTTGTGGTTTAAAAGCGTTGCAATGCTTGCAGACAGTGGTTTTTGACAATACACGAAGTCTACCGTATAGATGGGTATAGTATTGTATGTTTCTGCAGGTTTATGACCGTTAGCCCGGAGAGCATCCTTGACCAAGCTTACAACTATATTATTGTTATATATATACTGTATCCCTTATATATTGGCTTATTTATTGCTTTTTCTGGACTTTTTAGGAATTTCGTGCAACTTTTGCAACTTTATCTCCACCAAAAGCCCCCAAGGCAAAAAGGTGTGAAATGCTTAGGCAGAACTTGGTCCTGAAAAGTGAAAGGTAAACACTATCCCTGATATTATTCTAGGAGATTAGCAGAGATCCCAAAGTTAACACCGGATCTCTGTCAATATGTCTTTGTCGCTGTTGAGTGCGTTGGCTCCAGGTTCCAGGTTTATGGCATCAATATTGGGGGTCGTAATGCCCGTCGACGCGTCGCTCACTTTTGACACCTCGATGATTTTGTGTGTCAGGCAAACATTAAGTCTGAAGAAACCAACCGGTGACAAATTCCACGACAACGAACAAGACACTAAAACAATAAATAGCGACTGTAACAACGGGCAGACTTTGTCGCTTTTCACTTTTGTTTGAGTCTTAAAGAGATCTCTGGCAATAATATAATTGAAATACTGTGTTTAAAAGACAATAATGTGGTTATAAATATATTTAAATTAGATTTTGGATGTAAGATACTAGTTATTAGAAAGAAGATAGTAAAATCTTTGTATTCATAGTACAGTTGTTTGTTAAGATGTGCTCTTCCGACTATGCGTGTTCCTAAAGGATCCTCTGGTCTCCGCTCCAGTTTTGGTACTTTTTCAACCTAATTAAAAAACCAAGAACTTGTCTCTGTTGTTTTTTTGATAATTTCCTTGATGGCTGCTCATTAGCTAAGAACACAAATCACTCGGTCCCCTGGCTAACAAGCAAAAATAAGTCTGCAGAGAGCCAAGAGACCGTGTGTGTGTGTGTGCCACTCGAGGCGAAAGCAATTTCCTTGGAAAATTGCTCTGCCTGCCAACGCAGGGGCAATCTCTCAGGAGCCAAAGAAGAGCCAGACCAGAGCGCTTCATCAATTTTTATACTTTATACATATATATCGATGAAGACCCATTTGGTTGATAACTCCATTTGTGGCAAATGTTGCGCACGCGCGTTTTAGTTGCTGCCTGCCGTTGCTCCTGCCGATGCTTTTGCTTGCAGCTCCTGCTCCTGCCTTTGCTCTGCTGATGATGTTGCTGTTGTTAATGTTGCTTCAGTTGCCGTTGCCGTTAGTAAATTTCGCGCGAAAAACTTCAAAGCTGTGTGGTTTGCAAAAGGTAAACGCACGTGTTGCTATGCTCGCTATGAGGATGTGGCCTGCCGTAACAGTTGCAATTGTTGCTGTTGTTGTCACTGGCTCTTGGCCGGTGGCCGGTTGGCTGGCTGGCCGTTTAGGCCAAACTTGGTAAATTGTTTTGTTGGCCTTTCTTTTTGCAGAGTGGCTGACGAACGGCTTATAAGGCCAGCCTTTGTGCCGAGTGAGAGTTGCATACTAATGTCAACGAGAGGAGTGTTTTTTTTTCCAGCGATTTTAATTATCAGTCAGAAAAGCAGGGAAGCAAAGACAGCAGGCTCTAAAGCTCTTCGATTTGGCACAATTTACATATCAAAGCGAGCGAAGCAAACTTCCTGTTCCACACCCAAGCCAGAGGAGCAGCAGGCACAGCAGATGTTAGCCATGGGTCAAGACCAACTTGTTGGCCATTTACAGCAGCCACTTGATGGAGATCATGATGCTGGTCATGATCATGATGCTGATGCCACTGGGAGTCCATTGGCCCTCATGCTGTTCACTTGCACCACTTTTTGTTACGTGCCTGCCGAGTGTGTGCGAGTGCTCAGTGCACTCTCATGGGCAACTTCTGCTTTCTGTGAGTATTAAAATTACCCGGCTTGTAATTAGCTTGGCTCTGCTTTTTTGTGTCTCCTTGTCGATGAACGTTGAACGTTGAACGCTGCGTGTGGTACCTCGAAAACATCTCGGAGCTCAGCAGCTCACCAGTGATGGATGCCCACAAAAGAAGGTGTTATTTTTATGGCTTTATAATGCGAGTCCCAGTCTCCGTTACGTGGCAATGTCAATCACCTGGACATTGGACGTCGTACGCTGCACATGGCTTTATAATTTGCACAATGGTCAAGAGAACATGAACTGTTGGTCGAGGAATGTGGAGAAATGGGCTTAAATAAAGGCTGATAAGAATAAATAGGTTCGGTACAATATATTGCCCCATAAACTTAATTAAAACCAATGGCAGATCATCCTACAAATTGTTTTTATGACCATCTTTTAATAAACTAGGGAAGAGAGAATTTCCTAGAGAAAGTAAGCTATAGAAATAATAGAAAACAGACATGTTCTCTTGCAGGCATCATTAGAGGCAACAAAATCTCATTGAATTTGCCAGAAGAATTGCTGGCTCTTCTTCGACTTGGACTTCAATCACTGCTACTATATAGTGTGTATATCCCCAATGTGTTTATGGCACATTCTCGGGTTTTGTTGTTTCCGTTTGTGCCACTTGTGTCCAGTTGAGTTGAAAATTATTGTGATTATGGTAAACTTGTTGTTGCTGCTGCTGCTGCTGATCTCCAGCTGTGCACCTGTTGTTACCTGTTACCTGTTGCCTTTGTGGTTCAGATTATTTGCAGTTTTGCAGCTCAGCTCAGCTTTTGCATTTTTCGCAGCTTTGCAGCTATGCCAAGTTTGCATTTTACATATACACACACGACGTCCATTGTTAGACTCGTTTTTCCTCGCTTAATTATCGGACACCGATTGGAATTAGAATTTATATGCATATAGTGTTTGCCTTAACACTTGGCTGCTAAATGCTTGGTCTTTTTGGATGATCTCTGGAGAAGAGGCGTGACTAATCAATCGATTGCACTTCCCTTTGGAGTTGAGAAATCATAAAAAACATGAAATCATGGCTTGTTCTCTGTTGATTTTTCTCTGATTTCCCTGATTGGCATTCCAATGTCGAATTTCATCTCTGGCTCTCCATCTTTAGTCATTATTTTCTGTATTTTTTCTACTTTTTTTGGGTTTATGGTTCACAGGCGCACCCGGGCCGTAAGGCAGAGGCGTTGCTTTGGGCCAAACGATAAAAATATTTGTTCACTATTGCACTTGAGAGGGCGGGGATGTGTCAGAGGCGTGGTTATTGGGGACATAAAGGTGATTATATTGGGTGATTTTGAAGGCTTACATTTAAGGGAAAATGATTTGTAAGAAATTAAGTTAAAGATATAAAATATATTATTTTTTAGATGCTTTAAACTTAAAGATAAATGATATTGGTAATGTTTAAAAGCTTAAAAGATGTATACATTAGTTGTAAGCTCTAAACACAATATTTTTTTTAGATAATAATTTTTCTAGAGAAATTGTTAATCGGTTTAGTATTTAATGATTAAAGCACTTTAAGAAACCCCTTTCCAAAGCCTTTTCAAGCATCTTTAAAATCCCTTAAAACCCTTTTAAAACCTCATTAAAAACCCCTTTTAAACCTCCTTCCCTGTTGCATGCAGCTGCTAGATAAATCTCTTACATAAAGTGCGCTCAGACATTCGAAAATATCTCCTCTTCTCTTTTTTTTCCTCAACAACCCACATCTCCACGGCGGCCAAAATTTGATGCTAATAAAACAAGGTTTTTCGGCTACGTCGAGACTTTCCCAAAAAAAAGCACAGCCAACTCAGATTTGACCTTCAAATTGCGCTGCTCACGCCCAAAAAAAAAAGGAGAAATAGACAGAAAAAAGTGGCTGCCATTTCACTCAAGTCCAAGTCGAAGTCTCTAAGTCGAAGCTGAAGTTGAAGTTGAGTTCTTCACGACAGACGTGCAATCCATCAACAACAACATGGGGGCAAAAAAGCATAATACATAATAATATTTGTGCAAAGTGTTAAGGCAACAAAACAGCAGACAGTAGCAGACAAAGTCAGACAGCGAGGAGGAGCAGCGAACAGTAGAACATGTACACAGAGGGAAAATATTGGTATTAAATTGAAATTTATGTATATTGAAGACATTTTTGGGTACTTCGATCATATTATTTGAATTTAAAAAAGTTAAACTGTAATAGTAAATGTTATATATTATAGGGAAACAATTGTTTATTTTAAATTAAATAATATTTTATTATATTAAAACAACTGGAATATTAAATAATTATGTTTAGCTGCTGGTTCAATATTACATACCCTAAAAAACATATTTTTAGATAGCTTTAAAATATATATAGTTGTAATTCCATTACTCATCATAATTTTTCTCTCTGCCAAACAACCGACAGGCAATAAAGGAGCTCCAGGAGGCAGGAGGAGCATGAGGCATAGGAGGAGCTGTAGGAACAGGAGAAGCCCAGAGCCAGAGCAGCATTACGATCCAGATGAGGGGCAGGATCAGTGGCAAAGCCCGAAGAACACAATTTAGGAGGTGGAGACGACGACAACGTTTTGTTTTAATTTACTCGACGCCGCCAACGACATTGTTGTTGTTGCTGCTGCTGCTGCTCCTACTCCTCCTGCTTCTGATGTTGCTACCAATGTTGCTGTTGGGTTTCCTGTTTAGATAGCTTTTTTTTTGTTTGTGATTTTATGCGATACACCTTCTGCCATGTACAACTGTTATAGGCCGGCCAGAGTCAGAGTCGGAGTCAGAGGGGGCTAGTCCACTTTGATGTACGTACACTTTGAAATGTTGTTGATGAGTACGCGAGATTTTTAAGAGATTGCAAGCAACTCGTGCAGCGTGCAACGTGCAACGTGCCACTTGCATTTCACAGCAGCCACTCTCCTCTGTTTGGCTTATATAATAAATTTTAATGCACGCCCGCCCTGGACAGATTCCGGGACAGATGTGGATGGATGTGATCTTGGGGATCTGGAATCCGGATAGAGCTGCCAGAGAGCTCTCTGACTGACTCGCAGGCTCTCACAGTAGCCAGGTGGTAATAGAAAATGGGATTGAGATCGAATAAGCCAGTTCTGACTTTTAAATCATTATTTAAAATATATTTTTAATTCTATAAACAACGTAAATAATATATCATGGAAGTTGTGTACTTGGAAATATCAAAACTTTACTAGCAAAAATTATTTTTCGGATTACTCATAAGGAATAAGTGATAAGTACGCCAGGAAAACTCTAAAAAGTATTATATTTATCAAAAATTAATTAATTAACTGCGCTAATATTTTATTCTGAACTATGGCTCCACTGTTCAGCTAAAAATATATCAACAACACAAGCTTATCTCTTGTCAGAGATTCCTCTCTTTCCTTGTTTTTATTTATATATAAATATATACATATTACATATATACAAGCACATGTCTTGTGTGTTAGCCTGACACTTGGCTAACCAACTGAGAGATAACCATTAAGTTGGGACATAATTTATGTAGAACCAGCGGCGGCCGACAGCCAAAACGAAAGACTTAGGACACAAACTTGACAGGCAGGCAACAAAGTAACCGAGAGAGCTTAGACATCCCATCCCAGCGCCCAGTCAAGTTTAAACAGGGGGAATTATATCAATTAGGCAAAAGTAAAGGCACGGCAGGGAAGACAGGAGGGGGCCAGAGGAGAACCAGACTTCAGGCAGCACTTTTGGGGGCTGGACCCGGGAGACGCCCAAAAAAAGAGCGAGTCACTCCAGCCAGCGGCAATTATAGAGCATAAAACATCGATAATCATAATAATTAAGGATGACGGGGCAGAAAGAGGAGCAACGGCAGCAGCAGCAGCAGCAGCATCAGCAGCCGCCGCAGGAGCTGCCTGTGACAACGCACAGTAGCCAGCAGATTACAGACTCCGAAGGAGATAAAGCCCCGCCATGATGGTGCATCACCGCTGCTGCCTGGCTGCCCTGCTGCACATAAATTGTTAATTAAAGCCTATTTAGGCGGTAGTCCCCGAAATGTTTATTCTGTGGCCATTGAATTGAATTCTTTGTGAAAGACGACTTGCCATGATTTGTGCATTTAGAAAGTATGTATGCCGGCCTTCACCTTTCTCCGCGGCTGCCATTGTAGAGAACCAACTATAGAAGGCTTTGTATGGGAAGCATTTCTTTCTATCTTCAAAAAAGAACTCGCCAAGAATCGCCGTTGAAAATTGAAAGAAATCTATAAATTTTCAAAGCTCTCAAAAGGTTTGTTTATACCGCTACAAGAACCCAAAAATAAATCGCAGAAACTGTAACAAATTTATTTATGAACATAGTCTAGCTTTTGTTGGCTTACAAGTTCTGTTTCTTTTTTTTTTGTGGGTTTGGGAATTAGCAAAACAGACAAAGAACTGGCAGCAACAATTGGCAATTTGCTGTGAATCACACAATAAAGGAAACAGCTATTGAAAGAACCCTATAGATTTATGCTACGATGGATGTGCCAAGATAAATATCTAATTAAACATTGTTAATGAGGCCCAAAAAAACGAGCCAAAAATTATACCAAATGATTCATGGCTTGAACAAACAAAAGCCCAAAAACAGAAGACAATAAACTTGACCCACAAAGCCCGTGAATCAGTTTTCTTTGGGCCGAAAAAAAAAATATATATAAATATAAACAGCTCAAGAAAAAAAGTGACCAAGTGAAAAGGTGAGAGACAAAAAAGCAGTCAACAAAATAAATGCCCAAAAAAAATTGCAGATGATTTATGCCTCCAAAAATCCTTGGCTCATACCCATTAAGGTAAAACCTTTACTCAGGTGTAACCGCAGACAACAACCCAGTTTCAGTTTCACTTTGGCAGCCCATTTTCATGCCTGAATTGCTGTGGAAAATTATAATTTTCTTTTTGCGTTTTGATTTTCTCAGCTTTTCACTTTTTTCCCGTAACTAAAATGTTTGACATTTCTTCGTTCGTGTTTTTGTCATTTTGTGAAGGTTTCTCTGAGGGTTTTCTTTATTTTTTTCCAGCTTTTTGATTGACAAAACCTAAAACTTGTTGTGCAGTTAAGCAAAACCATAAAACTCTCAGAGAATAGGGGACGCAGCTCTTGAATAAAAACGCTCATAACTGGAGCGGAGCATTGGTGAAGGCTTATCCAAGCCCGGCTTTTTGTTGTGATTTTTTCCCATTTACCTATGGAAGAGCCGGCTAATGGTAATCGCCACTAAACAGAAATATTTATTTGACACCTAAATTGTTTGCTGTTAAATGGTTTTATGTCCCAAACACTTACCACTTAATGGGTTTTCCAGCGTTTCACAGAGGCAGGGAGAAGGGAGAAAAGTCTGCAAGAAGAGGAAAAGAAACTCCAATTAGATTTCCAAATCGATTTGACCAACAGCCAGGACCAAGCCCACTTCCTGTGGCGACACATAAATCAGGGAAAAACTTCATTAACACGACTGCCAAAATCTACGAGTATAAATCTAAGCAGCAAGTGCAACTCGACTACGTGCTACGTGCAACCTGTTGGGGAATAAATAACTCAATTTGGGATCGGCGCAAAGTGTTAACTTGAAATCTACCAATAAATCAATGGCGTTGAAGGCAGCTTGTGATTAGCACTGGCCAAAGCCTGGCTTATCTTCTCGTTGTAATCCGGAAGAGGCCACGGTTCGCTTCAGTTCGGTTCGGTTCTCTTTTCAATAATCAGCGGGATCTGGGAGACCCGAAAAAAAAAACGAGAAACCTGAGAGATTGGCCAGCCGTCACTTGGCCTGACAGGCAATAACTTTGGCAATCTTTTTCGGCCCAAAAAAGACTTCTTTTTATGTTTTGCTTTTTCTGGCCAAAAGCGTTGAGTTGTTTATTATAAATATTACAGAGAGCCTCGGTCCCCGAGCCAATTTTGCATGCTTCACGCTTGTCAGAAAGCGCCGAGCTGAGATCGCAAATCTTTCTGGCAGATCTCAATCGAATTTCAATCAATCCTAAATTAATTTGTGATAGGTTTTGACACTGTTATAATTGTTTAACGAATTTAATTATTAGTTCTGAAAGAAACTCCAATTAATTATAATTAAATGTGTAGCTTAAATTACCTACAACTTAATGTTATTACCAGTTAAAATTATCCTTTAAGATTAAAAATGTAAACTAAATATTGAACACTTTTTATAGTATTTAAATATCTCAAAAACTAAATTTAAATTGCATTTCCACAGTTGACTTCTTTGATTGAATTGAGTTTGCTTTTAAAATAAATTCCCCAAAAAGGTGAAACATATCTTCAAAAACTCAATTTAAGCCGCTTTATAATTAGTTCTGTCGCTTTTTTAATTGAAATCATTTCTCGCTTACATTTTTTGTAAAAATTAATTGGTTAAATATTACAAAAAGCCGAAGAGCCCAAGAGCCTCTAGCGAAGCATTTAATTCGCTTTATTTGATTTTTTGGGTCTCGCTGACTACGGTTTTTCATTTATTTTTCGTTTTGAACAGTTCTTAAATCCAAATCCGGTTCTGATATGTGATTATTATGCTTCAACTTTAACCGGTTTGCAAAGCCAAACATTTTATAATTTTATTCGGTTTTATTTTGGCATTTTTTTTGCCGCATTTTCGTTTGGGTTGGATTTTTACATATTAAACGTATTTGACACACATGCCTTGCATTTTTGCTGGTCTCTTTTTTAAGCCTTTATTCGAAGCATCTTTGATTTTACAGTTAGTAAAACTCTGCTTCCGAGTTATTTTTTGGCCTTTTTTGAGTCTCGTTTACATAATGTTGGCATGAAATTAACAACGATATGGTCTGGGGTTCATAATAGGCTTTTGTTTTGTCTATGGGGGGGCATTTATTAGGATTGTTTTCGCGCCACAATCAGTGGTTTTGTTGGATAAAAAAAGCTTGCTGAATTAACATTATAAAAAATATTGGAAACTATATCTTTGTTACTACCTTTTATTGATTTTAATATTATGAATATGTGGCTCTATTAGCAGAAGTTTTATCTATATTTATCTGAAGCTTACTTCCTTTATTAACCATCTAACTGCGGTGGATTTTCCGCCATCTTCCGCATATGAATAAAAAGAAATTACATGTGTTAACCGCAATCCTCCGGGAGCTAAAACTATTTAATTTATTACCCCGGAAAACTCAAGGTTAACACTGCAACTTGACGTCTTTTCCTCAATGACTTCCCCAGTTTTTTTTTTTTTTAGTTTCCATCAGCGTTTCCCATGCGAAAACATTGCGAAAAACAAAGGAAAATCATTAAAAACCCATCCATATATGCAACCGCTTTTTGGACTTGGAGAAAGATATACACATAACCATATTTAACCGAAAGAAAGAAGAAAAAGAAGCAGCATCGGCGACCGCGACTGCGACTGCGTTAATTATGTGCATTTAATGCTTTAATTAATGTTTTCTATCGGGAGATGAGACCGCCTCGCTGCAGTGAAAGTTATAAACACTTAATGGCAAATGGAAAAAGAGTGAAATATATATCTGAATATATATATTTTTTGCTCGTAAATTAATAATTCCAAATGTTAATTGATCGACTCGCCAACTTGTTGTGCGTTTTTATTATTTGCTCTTTGAGTGGCCAAAAATATGTATACATTTGATTACGGCCTGAAATTGAAATCGAGGCGTGAAAGTGTATCTTGAGGATGTCGTGGGATGCCACTTGTATCTATCGCTAAATGGTCTGGAAAGAAAGTAAACTTGGCTCTCTGAATATCTGCCTATATTTGGTCAGGCTTTGTTGGTAGGTGATCTTGAGAAGGAAATCTGTCAATTATAGAGCTTTAATTGTTAATTGTTTGCCAAAAACTGTAAAAGGAGAGCTCAAGAGGTGTTAGAATATTTAAAGAGAAGATTTCTAGCACGTAACTAAAAAAGAGAATGTTAGATGTAGGTAAAAACCACAAAAATAATATAGAGACTTTAAAGAATTTATTTGAACCAGAATTCTAATGTGCATAAAACGAAACAAAACAATAAGTTCTTTTATGAGGAAATAAGGTAATAAATTCAAAATATAATTCTCAACGAATCTTAAACCTATTATCAAATCGAATAACCCATAATTATCCGCCAAATTGATTCGGAGATGGTTATCAAAAAGATATTAAAGACACAGATATAAATAGCTCGAATCGGCAATGAAACGGTAGTTCGTCGTAGTTCCCTCTCAGAAACCTAGGAAACGTATCAAATACATATTTGTATCTGCATGCGATTATAAATCAAACCAATTTATGGTTTTTGTCTCTATTCAAAATATAACAGTCAGGGCCAAAGTCACTAATTTAAACTGATGTTTTATTTATGAACTTGGGCAGCGATTCTTGAAAGCGTTGACACGCAGAGTATCGAGACTCGTGGATATATATCCATATCACTGGCTCCCTTTAGTTGTAACAATGGCTGAGATATTTCTGGATCCATTCCGAGCACCTGCTTATTAGTTTCTGGTTCGCAGAGAGGAAAGAAATTTGCAATTTTAATGACGTTCGGTGGGGTTTCGCCACAACCTTATATAACCCCGACGAGTGCGAAAAGAAACCCCTTTGGATCGGCGATCTCCTCGCCGGTGTTAGCTCATAATGGCAGTGCGCGCAGTTTATGGCCCAAACTAAACGTGCACTTGGCTTCGAGTCGCAAGCCGCAACTTTGGCTTTTGCTTTTCCTCTTGGCCATAAAAAAGGCGACCGAGAGAGAGATAGAGAGAGAGGGAGAGATGGAGGGAAAAACAAGAAATTTCAATTTCAAATTTAAGGCCTCTAACTTTCGCTTTCCTTTTCGCGAGCAAGAGAATTCCTTACCACATTTTCCTACCTTTCCTACCTGGCCAATTCCAATTAGCCGGCTAGACCAGCCTTAGCGGCTATCCACACAAATAATAAATCAAAATCTAATAAAAATACTCGTAGTACAAAAATTTGTTGCATGTGCTAATGTTGCAAATGCAACCGGTTGCAACCCAAAAAAAAAAACAAAAAAAATAAATGAAAAACGAAAATAGAAAAAAGAAACCCCCGAAAAAAATAAAACTACCAACGACAAACCAGACATCGACTTTCCATTTTCAAATGTGTGTTTGCCGTGTCCACCATATATATATATATGTATATATTTTTTTTGCTGGGTCTGCAGCCTTGCAACTGACCACTGCAACAGCAAACCGCCAACAGCAGCAGCGGCAACATCGACATCGCAACAACTTTTCATTTCGTTTTTCACGCGGCGCATGCCAAAAAATAAAGAAAAATAAAAAAGAAGCCACCAAATGGCCAAAGATTTTTGATAGGGCATCAAATGGGGGAAGTTAGGTACAAGAACTAAGACAATGGGTTATTCTTTGCGAAAGATTTAGAAGTTTTAAGGGCGCTTTAGATGAGACTTAGGACTGTTCTTAGGGCGTTTAAATAGTTGTGTTAAATTTAAACAGGCACCTTTAATTCTGTTTCCTTTTTTACACACTTATAACATTTCACGTATTATAATTTAAATTATTTTTTATCATTTCTAATTCCCAAATAGTGTAACTCCACTTCGACTTCGATTTCGTTTCTATTGATTATGTTTTTTTTCGGAAAAGTGCCAAAGACTGTGGCAGCTTGGGTAATGTCTGAGCTCTGTCTACGCAGCTGGATGTCCCGGCACCCCGCGCACTTCTATCGCTTAACCCGCCTCCTCCTCCTCATTCTCCTTAACCCCCTGTTGGCTGGAGTCTATAAAAAAAATAAAAAACACAGGGGAGTTGTATCCAAAGTTGTGTGGCAAGTGGCTGTGTTGACAATATTCAAGCTCTGTTGTGGCTGTTGCCTCAGTTGACCGGTCTTTGCCTTTCGTGTTGGCAAATAAAAATGAAGAACTTGTCGCAATGGCAGAAGCTACCAATATTGGTGTTAGTCTTGTTAAAGTATATATATTTTATAAATAAATGATGTCAATAAAAAGACAAGAAATAATTGTATAACTATTTAAACTTGTTGGAAAATCTCCTAAAAACATTAGGCAACTTTTTGACTGAATAAAACTCTATATAAATATGATTCCTGGTTTATTAACTATAAGAGAATAAATATCTTTTTAGCTTTCATATAAAATAAGTCTCATAAAGTGGCTTGACTTTTCTCTGAGTGCATTATTAGTGGGCGCAATGTAACTCAATTGCACACTTGCTGCTCTGGCTTTTCCTTTCCACTCACAGTCCAATAATAATAATAATTGTTCAATGCCTTTTTTGGCCAAAAGCAGCGGAAATGTGGCCCGTTGCCGTTGCCACTGCAATTGCTGCTGCTGATTGTCCATAGTTTGAGTATTTGAAATGGAGAAACGACAACGACTACGACGACAGGTTGCAAGCCGCGGATTTGTTAATAGTTTTGAGCACACTTTGCTTTATTTGCCGCTGCCTCAAAACGGAAGCAAAGCCCAAACACATGAAAAGATAAATAAAAATAAGAAAAAAATAAAATGAAAAACAAACCGAAAGCCGCCAAAGTTGCTCATGTCGATGGATGATGACTCAAGCATAAAATTCTAAAGGGTCTTTGGCAGGCGGAAAAACGAAGAGGAAAAAATACCACGACTCTCCGTGTCTTCGTAAATCTTTGATTATGCGAGCCAACGTGAGTCGTGAATGTACTTCCGTTGAAGCGGACTTTGTCGGATCTTTTCTTTATATGTACTTAGTATATATATCTTTACAGATCTCAAGAGAGCGCGAGAGGAAGTCCAAGTGCAGCGGAAGCTGCTTAGGTGTTTAGTATCTTCAAGTATTATGCCTTCAAACAGCGTGAAAAGTACCATTAAAATGTATAGTTAACACAAAATGTTCGTAAGCTCTTTTCGGAGACCATAAATCTTACAGACAATTATTAAAATTTTTATAGAACTTCAACGCATTTGGGCGAAACACTAATGTTCAAAAAATTAGTTACAAATATAGGTTCAATATTTATAACATTTTCTGAAGCAAAGTCTCATTTATAATTTGTTTAAAATGTTTTAAAAATATTTTCTTATATGACATCTTATATTTCCTCTTATTAATAAATTACAAACATAGTTAAATTGTTTTAAAAACTCTTAAAGAACTCCAAAACCTATTATCTTGGACATATCTTCCTTGAGAGCATCTTCACATAAAAGTATCAATTAAAACCCAAGACAGCTAAGAGACAGGCTTTAATGATGATTCTACCTGCATAATGCCCCTGGCAGTCGTCGTGTTTGTTCAATCATTTATCATTTTGGTGCATGAGAGGCAGACGCGTGGGCAAGCACAGTCTCGAAGAACAAAAACAAAAAAACAAACAATGAAACATAGTTCCTAAAACCCTTCCTTGCAGGCTAAATGCAGTTTTTTGACCCGCTTGCAGACGTGTGTTAACTAATTAACCGTTAACAGCACTTGCCGTCGCCTCGGGAATTGTCAACGTCATCTAAGCCAAGTTAATGTTAATGCCTCGACGTGAGCATGTTGTTTTACCGTTTGTAAACTGTCATATTTCTTGCGGCCAAAAGCAGTTAATTTGTTATTATTTTTGACATTAATTTGTTGTTGATTTTGCTGTAATTTATTCAAATATTCAAATAAGCAAACTGGAAATTCTATTTCCCGGGGCCATAAAGGAGTTGAAAATGAAGAAATGAAGCGGAAACTTTTTGGTAAGAAAAAGCTATGACTAATGGTAATAAAGAAGACTGTTTAAAGTTTTATATTTGTTGGAAAAGAGGGAAAAAAGAAGACATTTTGAGATAAAACTAGATATTATTTGGATTATTTTTTCATCCTTTCAGAGTTAACTTTCTATACAAAAGACACCTTAAATTGTTACCATTTACTCCCCATACAGCCGCCTGAAGGTTAACTCAAAATTAAACTCCAATTATGCAAAAGTTTAAACGCATTGAGTAAGGCCAACTATTTGCGGAATTCACGCAATTTCCTGTTGTCCAGCAGCTGCGGCCAAACATTTTGGAACGTTTATGTTTTACCAACCAGAAAAAAAGGTTTTCTGGCTAATTACGCCACTCGCTATCATTAACACATTTCTTAGTCATCATATTCTTTCGGCCCAGTCTTTTCCCTGTCTCTCTCAGCGCTCTGACCCAATTTTCTCTGACAAATAAAATAACAGTAGCCGTCCAGCGTCGGAATCGAGGCGAAATTAACATTTCTTGCTGCATTTTTTCAGGCCGCTGACAGCCGCAAGTTGCTATTGCAATTGCCCCGCAATTAAATGTGAGATTAATTTGCGGATCAGGAAAATGCAAGTGTTGGCGGGGAAAATTGGGCTGCAAAAATGGGTTAAGATATGGAAAATGCAGTTAAGGTTGGCTGGGTATACGGTTAAGAAAATAAAATAATCGAAAGTTGTGGGGAGAAGTTGGTGAAATGCAATCGAGAAAATATATTACATATATTAAGAAGCTTTCTGCAAATATTATAAGAAAATATATTTCGATTCATTTAAAAATCTTAAGAACAGCAGAAAATATATTGAAAAAGTCTTATAAAAATTGAAATCTTTAATAAAACAAATAGAGTTTCAGCTCTAATGCTTAGTTAAGCATTCAAGAATAGATTTTCTTGAGAAACTCGTAAGCAAAATGTTAATTAAAAGCACTTAAATTGAGTTTAAAAAGCCAAACCCATTTTACTCTTAAGCCAGAACCCAAAGTACTTGTAAAACTCAATTAAAATGCCAGAGATAAATATTCCAATGAACCTAAAATTGTATTTTAATTAAAGAAATAATTAAATAAAATAATCTACAAATGGTTTTGAGTAATTTAGGCAATAGCCAAGAACCTTTAAGGTGTGTTTAATTTAGAAACCTATTTCTAGTTACCTTTTTCATTCATTTCAGCTTATGTTTTTCCCAGTTTCCTTGCTATATCATTTGAATTCTCTTTTAAAACAGAGAAAGGTGTCTTGCCAATTGGCCAAACGACAAGTGCGGCTTTCAACGGAAACCATTAAAGGAAATGACCGGAGCCCAAGCCGCCTTCACCTTCTGCCAGGTGCTAAAAAATAACTGCAAAATCACCAACAAAACCGTCAACAAAATCACCAACAAAACCGTCAAGAAATCCGCCCCAAACGACTTGCACCGCCGCGAAGGCCGAGGAAAAGTGTCGCCAACTGTCGTTTCACGTAGATTGTGTCTGGTTCGACACGTTTGCCGTGGAAAAACTGACCGAAAGTTCACACGCTTTTTATGGTGGCCACATTAACGTGGCCAACAAATGTTGCCAAACGTTTCTTGAGTTTAAGTCTCGGATTCAGCAGATCATCATCATCAGTAATGGAAAAAAAACCAAAAAACCATCAAAAGCAGCAGGCGGCAATTAAAATGAGCGCGAAAGTAAAACGTTTTACAGTTAACAAAAGAAAATATAAGAAAAAGTGCACTGCAAAAAAAAAAACCTGTAAGATTAGGAAGAGAAATAAATGTTGTTAGTCAAAGAAAATAAGGGAAACTATTTCGTTTAATTAAAAAGAAAAAAGTAAATAACACACTTAAACTATAAAAAAAGGCTTTGTCTAGTTTGAGCATGAAAACTTAAATATAACTAGGCGGAATGCTCAAAAAAAATTTGCTCTAATAAAGTCCAAAAGAAAAACAGACAGTAAACCGAAGCTAAATCGATTCGCCTGGTGATGCGGTTTAGAAATTTTATTACTTTATAAATTCGCAAATAAATACTCAAAAGTATATTAAAATATTTCATTCTTCTTTTCAAAAATGTAATTTAATTTTCCCCAGTACTATAATACAATACATTTTTTCCAGTGCACTTGCAACAGATTTCGTCTTCTGAAAAAAAAGCTAAAACCAACAACAAATTGCTTATTTAAAAGTCATCAACAAATGGTTTTTATTGCGCTCATTATCTGGCTCTCTCACTCACTTTTTGTTTTTCTTTCTTTGCTTTCGCTGATTTTTTAAAAGAAGAAAACAATCTTCGTGCTGCATTTAGCAAATGCCAAAATTAAGCGAAAATTGATACGTTTTTCGGTTCATAATCATAATCATGCGAATTGCAGTCCAATTAAATGCAAATCAGATCGTAAAGGCCGCGTGCCCTGCTCGCCGCCTCAATTAATCTCCGCCGAGAGAGATGAAATATTGAAGAGTGTCTCAGGGCCTTAATTACTTTATTACCAGGGAATGAAAAATATTAAAAAAAATATATATAAAGAAACAGGATCGGAGAGGCGGCGGCCTTAGCGGTACTTTGGCTCAAGGGGCCGGCAAAAAAAAACAAAAATTAACCAAAAGACAAATCGCTTACGCCCTCTCTTCTTGCATGTTCGAAATTCCTGCCGTTTCGGGAGGCCGACATAACAATTTAGTGTAACGATATCCGCAAGAGATACAGCATATATGTAGGAACATAAATATGGGCGAGATATATGGCCATGAAAAATAATTTAATTTATAACAAAGCTCAGAGCCAGGGCAGGGATATGGACAGTGGTTTCTTAGGGTTGAAAGGAGAAAAGAAAATATTTTATGAAATGTAAGTAAATGAGGAGGAAGAAAGCTTAGTTTCTATAATATATAATATAATTTAAATGTTTGGAGTAATCGTGATTTTCTAAAACCTTCGAACCTTGCTAAGGTAAAAAATAACCTTACATTTTTCTTACATTTAGCCTTCAGGTTTTCTTTTCAAAACACCTTAAAACCCCTCCATAAGTCCACCTGCAAGCTTAAATTACTTGAAATCCAGTTGATCCCCAAAACAATTCCCACAAAATCTGGCCCCACTGTCTCGTGTTTCAGTACGAAATTTGACGATGGCCACACAGCAAATAAGTCGGAGTTGCTGTACAGAAGAAGGCTGAAACCGGAGGCCACACAGAAGAGGCGTAGCCGAAGCCCCGAAACGAAGAATTAATATTAAAAGCTCCCGACTCTCTTTTCTCCTGAGCCGCAGCTGTCAGGCTTACAGATTGAACACTGTACGCAGAGTACAGTGAACACAGAGGGCGGCAACGCAATGGTCAATGAAAAATTAATTAAAAAAGCAAGCAAGAAAGTAACTAGAGAAATTGCTCATTACAATGATTACAAATATGAATACGAGTGAGTCAGGCTACGTGAGGAGAATACATATGGCGGAGAATAGAGAGAATCACGAGACGCGAGAGAATCTATAGAACAAGTCCACAAATTGATTTGTGCGGAGAGTGGAGCGTGCAGAATTGACCCACTGTGTGTCTGAGAATGCTATGGAGAATTGGTATAACTGCGCTTCGGTCGGCTAACTGTGGCAAGACCTCAATCCAGATACAAAACGCCGCTTGGCACGCTCGCATTTCTTCTCGGTTCTTGGCTGTCGGCTCTCAATTCTCCAGCTTCGATTACCAGCTTTTTTGAATTAGTTCTTTGTTATTTGTTTTAAGGCAAAATGGTTAACGAACTCGTTGGTTAATTGGTTTAATTACCGATATTTTAATAAAGCGAGAGTTCAAATTTGTTTGAAGGGGGAAAGTTTCCCTGAAGGCCTATACTAACCTTACTAGAAGGTAAAAGCCAAGAAAGAGTCTACATGTTAATCTGATGGATTTTATTTGATTTCTTTTTGCAGATTATATACATATATATATATTTTATAAGTATCTTTAATAGCTATCTTTTAGACAAAGAAAGGAAGTTAATTTTAGGAGGCCGAAATTAACATTCCTTTGCATAGAAATCGATCATAACTATATATAATGTCCTGCAAGGAAATGCATAATGAATTCATTTCATACTGACCAAGAATATGTATGATTTATACGGTCGAAAACGACTCCTTCACTCATATCTAATACTACAATGCACTGCAAAGAATGCATAATGAATTCCTTTTCATTAAACAATTACATTAAAACTGGGGAACACCCTTCAACATGATATACAACGAGGAAACCCCTTTCTTAAAATACACCATAAAGTACTAAAAAAAGAAAGAACATAACAAGATTAAAGAACCATCAAGAACGTACCCTGATTTATATGATTCATTTGTGATGACTGTTATTCTGAGATACATAAGTCATCTCAGAGTATGCTCCATGTTAAGGGAGAGTACTATAAATACAGAGAGACAGATGTGATGCACATAAATCCCCTAATGCCAGTAAACAAAAAGGAAGTCCCGAAAAATTAGATAACACAATCCAAGCAGCACCTTTGCTCTGACGATGTAAAACCTTATCAAAGAACCCGAAAAACAAAACCAGCCACTGATGCAAATATTTACATGAAGACCCCGATAAGACACGATCTAGAAATGGTTGTAAACTCGCTTGTAAAACCGATATTTGCTGAGATAATAAACACATTAAAAAGTGAAAGAAAACTGCTGTAGTTTTTGAATTGTTTTTTTTTTCGGGAATTTCACGGCACTGTGCTCTAGATACTGTGGAAATTTTTAGATGCTTCTCTTTTTGAGGGGGTTTAAGCTGCCGCCGCTGCTGCTGCATTCATCCCATTTCCATGGGCAACGCCCCTGCCCGGAAGCTTTCAACTCTCCGCAGCTCTGTAAAATGTGTTGCAACTGGGTAAATGCAGCTACTTTTACTTTAGACCAATCTCTTTTCCTTATTTTTGTTGCTTGCATAAGATACTCGTACCAGTCTCAACTGCTGCTGCATAGAGCCATACACGCCCCAAAAAAAAAAGAAAAATATATATAAAGCACCAAAAACCGGTGACACTACACACCCGCCTCCGCAGCTCTCCTTTTTGGGTCCACTCTGCGCCACCACGAACTAGACTCGGGTCCACTCCAAGATGCTGCCGCGCTAATTCAAACAAATTGCAGCATAAATGCATTATAAAAGCGGCAGAGGAGCAGCACCGGGCGACACAGTGTGACAGTAATAATGTCACTCGCGCAGTATGGATATGGATATGGATCTGGATGGGGGATATACCCATATATACACCCATATAGGTGGAATAGAGCACACCGAAGCGTGAATGTGAATGTGAATGCCAGTGATAAATTAGCCAGCTTCAGCGGTTCGACGATGTGTGGGCAAGGCCACAGTGGTCAGCAGGGACAGAAATTTGGATATCTATCTATAAAGGTGTAACATATCTTATAAAGAAATATATTCTATTATTTCTCTATTCAAAATTATAATACATTTTAATGGAATATAATTAGAAATAATTTTCATAGAATAAGCCTTCTATCTAAGCACTTTATTTTTTAAATTTATGGTTATATAATGTACATAATGTAATGAAATGTATACCCTCAAAATCCTCTATTGCAACCATGACGGTGCAATGAAAATTGTTCGGGTTAACCCACTGTTTTTCAGTTCACCTTCCATCTGGGGGTCACTGAACCCCACTGAACCATAGTTTTCCTCGCCTCGGTCCGCACTAATTGATTGTTCTACTCCATTTGATAAGCTCTTCCCTCCACTGCCCTCCTCACACTCACTTCTCGGAGAGGGGCAATTGCTCATTTGTGGCACATGGTAATGGTTAATTTGCTCGCCACATGCGACCCACTGTGCTGCATTGCTGCATTGCTGCAAGTTGCGGTGGCAGACAAGCAAGTGTTTTGTGGCAATGTTGCTGCAGCTAATTTGATTAATGATAAGCCGGACTTAACTGACGACGATTGTGATTCATTATGTGCACACAAGGCAGGCACACTTAGCAGAGATCTGGGGATCTATCGGTAGCGAATTTTCATTAAATAGATTAGGGGGAAATGCACACGTACTATACTACATATATGTATGTATATTCCGAGCGATCCGAGTCGAATCAAAGAGGCAGCATTATTTTATTAGAGCGAGCAGAACAACAAGTGCCCATTGTAATTGAAGGCCCAATTGAAAAGCTCCCCTGTGTTGCCGTATCTACGAGATACAATTTCGCTGGCACTGCCTTTGATTATATGCAATGAGCCACTTCCTCCACGGACTGAGGTCTCTAAGTGCATGCTATATGTTCTCCAAACTGGAGTCTAGAATCTGGCTTCTAACTAAACGAACGACCAAACCGAAAACCCAGGTGGAAATGGCCTCATGTGGCCAGTTAAGTAGTTAATAGGGTAGCTATGCTCGGAGAGGTGTTATTAGCTTCACTTTTCCTATATGGGTTAAGGAGGAGCTCTGAAATGGGCACAGATTTTCCCATAATTAATTTAAGGAAATGAAGGCTTAGCAGGACAAGTTTTTATAGTTGTTTTGAGAACTAAGAAACAAAAATTTAATGAGTTAATAAAATTATTTTTGTATATTTTTTATGCATTTTTGTTCAGCAGCAGCAATTTATGTTCATTTATTAAAACAATGCGAATATTTTGCGTGTTTTTTTTTTTGGTAATTTTTTCCTGATGATGTGTGTCTTTTGGTGATGATTCGTTCGTTATAGTAAATTTTAGAGAGGAGCTTCTAGCCCGACTGGGCCTTCTTGGCCTTCTCCTTCTCTTTCTCGAGCTTCTCCTTCTCCTTTTGCGCCTCCTTTTCGGCCTTCTCGCGCTCCTTGCGTGCCTCTTTGCGGGCCTTTTCGCGCTCAGCCTCCTCCTTCTCGAGCTGGGCCTCCTTCTCGGCCTTCTTCTTGTCCCGCTCCTTGTCGCGCTCGGCCTTGACCTTGGCCTTCTCCTTGTTTATCTCGTCGCGCTCCTTTTGCTGCTCCTCCAGACGTTTGATTTCGTCCTTTTCCCATAATTCGAAGGCCTCGCGCTCGGCGGCCAGGCGCTGGAGCTCTTCCAGCTCTGCATCCGAGATGCCCTCATCCATATCGCGCTGCATCAGATCCACCTCGCGCTCCATGGCCTCCTTGGCATGCCGACGGCGAATCGCCAGCTCTCGGGCCTCGACGGCATCCTGGTGTCGCTCTTGACGCGCCTCCCTCTCCTCGCGACGGCGCTCTTCCTCAAGCTCAAAGTCCTCCATCTCGTCTTCGGTGTAGGGATACGGAGGTATGGTCCAGTAAAGGCCGAGAGCGCCTGCGATCAGGGGTGTATATCGCTACGAGTACATGTATAATTTGTAACGAATTCTACCTGAAGTTATGGCCAATCCCCAACTTCCAATGGCCGCCAAAGCGCCTGAAATCAGGACGAGGTTGTAGCGAGTGTTCTTGGCGTGCCAGGCCCTCATGAAGTCGCCCTCGGGCATGGGACAATCGCTGAAGACAGCATGCTGACCGCCGCTGGCAAAGGTGCCTGGCTTACGCTTCTTCTCGCCGGCGGGAGGACACTTGGGCGGCGGTGGGGGCGCAGCCCTGGGCGCTGGCGTGCACGCCTTGGCCGCCTTCCCAGTGTTGTGGATCAGCATACGGCTAAAACGCACTGCCGGAAGGGGGTTATAAATTTGAGAACTAAGATCCTAAATAGACCTTGTTTTTCAACTCACATCCTTTTTGGAACTGCTGTGTGGCAGCTGCTAAAAATCTGGACATGGTGGCCACTACTGCCTGCCCCTTGAGCTTTTTTTGCTTTAATTTTTACACTATTCCTCAGGGGAACCTTGTGCGGACTTGGTAAAAATAATGGCTTTCCTTTGCCAAGTGTTTATTGTCTGATAAAATAGAAAATTTTTATGCAAGCGGCCAACTTAAAAATCACAATTTGTTGTGACACTCAAGTGTTGCTGAGTTAAGCCAAAAGTTTACTTACTTACGAAGCTAAAATATGACAACGAAAGCGTATAAATAGTTAATTTTTGGAATTATCCAACAAGATTCCTCAGATTCTAATGGAAAACGAAAGATTTCTGCATAAAAAGGTATTACCTTCTCATCATAAAATATTTCGAGTCATTCAGATCATTTTCCAGGTAAATCAGATCAACGGAGGCAGATCTATTGAGACAGTTTCTAGTGGACTTGCAGACTGCACTTGGTGGTGATAACTAGAGAGATACACAAAATGCATCGCAACTAGAGGAAACGTGTACGATAATTTACAGAACGGTTTTCGTGTTCGTACAACACAAAAAAAGCTCGATAAGAACCCACCGAAGAGGCCCCTTAGGAGAACAGAACCCACACCCCATTAGCATGTTTCGGAAAGAAAGAGAATTTCACGGAAATTTATGGGGCACCGCTGACGAAGCGGAGAAGCAGAAGGAGAACGAGCACACCTCGTCCGGGGAAAAGGTAGAAAAAGGTGTCACGTGCGGCGGGGACAGACTTGTCAAAATTCGTCGCTGGTCGAGACGAATGCATAATGCCGCCGAAGCACAGTTGGTAAATGATAAAGAAGCTAAGGCTAATCGCAGAATGCGGTCAACAAACTTGTTCTCGGTCTTGTTCTGGGTCTTGCTCCGATCTGGTTTAACAAGTGGGAGTTGCTCGGGAGTGGGTGCTGCTGCTGCTGCTGTGGCTGCGATCCAAATGGTATCGAAGTAATGAGAAATATAATGCATTTATTCAACGAATCGCCATCGTCATTGACATCGACATCAGCGCTGCTGCTTTCGCTTCTTGTAGAGCCGCTTCCTCCGCTTGTTGTCCCTATGGAAGAAAACCGCCGAGACGACCACAAAGGCCAGGTAGACAATTGCGGTGACATAGCAGCGCAGTGCCACCAAGGAGTAGGCCTCGTCGGCGCGCTTCTTAAAATGTTCCGGACTCGAAAAGCTTCCGTGCAGCGGCACGTCTTCCACCAGGACCAGCGAGTTGATCGAGAAGCAGACGCCCAGGATGATCAGCATGAGGAAGGCCCAGGTGCTCATAAACAGGCAGAACAGCGAGCACCGTCTCCCACAGGCCATTTTTTTTCAGGCAGTAGTCTCAGTCATTTGGATCGGACACACGTTTTCTCTGACAGTGTACGCGCTCGCCACTGTGACCGCAACAGGTGCCGAGTTCAAAGCCGACAGACAGGTGAACAAAAACAACAACAACAACAACAACAAAAATAGTAAAATAAAATCGAAAAAATAGTAAAACGAGCCCGCTATATGGACAACCTTGTGCGATTCCAGCGGCATTAGATCTGAGCGGTTTTTAGTTTATGGTTAGAGTTCGGTTCAGGTGCCACTGCCTCTCGCTTTCTCGATCTGTCCCGATCTGATGGACAGCTGACAGAGCTTTTGCTATATATAGGAGAGTACTTGCAGAAAGAAACAGTTTCAAAGAGACTTAAGATAATAGCAAATAAATTAATTAATATTCGCAAGACAATATTTTGTATTTTATTATTATATTTGTATAATACAAAAATAAGTTTTAAGCTCATTTATATATTTACAAGCTTTATAATTTAATTTTCTAACAAAAATTAGCTTTATTATCAATTATACAAGAGCTATTAATTTATATACCCATAATTTATTTAGATTCTTTTAAATAAAGATATGTTAATCGAGTTCAATTATTATCTCGATTAACATAGTCAGTATTGCATTTTTTTTTTTTTTTTTGAATTTGAAAACAATTAAACAGTAATAATTATTTTATTGGTATTTTGAGCACTATAATCATTCATAAACTCTTTTATGATATTTATTATTCAAATCGTTAAATAAAATAACACTCAAGTAATACATGAAAACGTATTCCCCGGATTTAATATCCTTCTATTTATAGAAGATCTAGGACATCCCAAGAAGCTGATTCATAAAAGGGCACGGGATCTTTCCGATTTAGATTCCTCGCATGATTCACTCTGAAGATATTGCCTTAAAAATAGCCAACTAAATAATTTAGCAACAATTAGCACAGCTTACCTCGAATCGTCTGCGTTCTCTCCTCAAGAAAATAACAAAAATCGGCAGACAATCACAATATATATATATATATTTTTTTTTTTATTTGCTGCAGAAGCAAAAACGTAGAAGAAGCAGCCGCAGAAGAATCCACAAATAAAGTTTTTACCAGTTTCGCGAAAATCCGTTACAAAACATCAAGTTGTTGTGAAAATTCGTAAGTCGTTTTCACAGTTGCTAAACTTTTTTTGTTTGTTTGTAATTTTGCACTTCGTTTGTTGGATTTTTGTAGGGTTTCATTTATTTCATATCATTATTTCTTTCGTTTGTTTTTTATATAGATTTCACTAAAAGTTAGAAAGAGATAATGAATTGATTTTATTGTAATTAGAAAATACGATATTTTTAAGGGTTCTGTGCGTGTGTGATCCAAATCGGTAGAAATCTTAAAATAAATAAAATTTTTTAATGTAATTGAATATTTTCAATTGATATAACAAATTGATTTTCATGGAAATGAGGCAATCTGAGCCCAAAACTCTCAACTCTAATTGAGTAAATTGAGTAAATATTCGTATGTTTCTTTTTTTTTGTAACTCTAGCTGCGGATTTCGTTAGGCTTAAGCCCCCCGAAAAAAATGGGGGTCAAGTCCATTAAGACTTAAGCTTAAGCCCGATCTCACTTAGCGCAAAGACCTTGACATTAGGGCGTTTTTAAGGCCCAGTGAACTTGGTAATATTACAAGTATTACAAATCAATCAATTCCCCATCTCTGTTTCATTCTCTTGTATGGTTTTACAGTTATTTCTTTATTTGCCTTGCACATTCCTTCCTGCAATTGCACAAACACAGTAGTTGTTTTTCTTTCTTTTTCGATTATCAGTGCAAGTGGGGAGAATAACAAATAAAAAACTGCTTAGTTTGGAATATCGCTTGAACTTGCCACTACTATATTTTTTTACACTTTATTCGCTTGAATTCATTCGCATTTCTCATTTATGCATTTTCCACACACTGATAACGCCGGAGCTTCACTTTTTTCGGTCCGCTTCCTCTTGTTTCTTTCTCCACTTGACGTTTTTCCTTTTGTTGGTGTTCATGCACTCTAAATTTAATAAAAACACAAAAAACACGCACTAACAATACGAAAAACACGCTTTAAGTTCGACAGATATTCAAAACGCGCGCGTCACAGAGAAAACAAATCAAAATAGGTTTATATTCTATTTGTTCGAATATTTTTCGAGCACCACCTTTCGAGCACCACCTTTCGAGTTTCACCGACACGACGACTGCAAAAACAAAATTTGAGCACGCTTCGGCTTATATAGTCGACGTTTACAGTGGGACGAAGAGTCCAAAACACTGCCTTCATTCAGCGGTGCTCTGTGACCAAGTAAAAACAATTATATAATAATACAGTATCATAAATGTCTTAAAATCGTATGAGTACATTATACAGCTTCCAACGGAATGATCTAACCAAACAACATAGCTCCACTATTTGTTAAAATAATTACACATTAAAGAAAATCTAAGTGGGTTCCAATGTGCGCGGCTTCAGCGAGTGAAAAACTGAGTGAAAGAGATTAGCTCTCTGAGCGCAACAAGTGTGGGCTCTCTGAGCGCAACAAGTGAGGGCTCTTTATCTCTCTCTGGCTTGCTGAAGTTGTGTTGCATACTCTTGAGTGAGCTCAGAAGCGGCATTGAGAACTTGACGAATTGAGTGAAAGAGTAAATAAATATTAATAAATTATACTATATAAATAGTTTTTCTGAGATAAATATAAAATAAAAAATATAATTAAAAAAATATATATGTATATAAGTAATATTTTTGTTTGTTATTAGAAATATTTTTAAGTATTAATGCTATAAAAATATAAGAATGACATTTTAATTTTTAAATTGCTTATAAAGTAATATATAAGATCTATTACCTTTCAGTATTTTACAGGGCATTCTTTACTTCGATATTCGACATGACAATCCTGCAGCTTGCTCTTAATTTATAATGTAATTAAAATACCCGCTAAATGGAATGCATTATGGATGCTCTTAATAATCAGATATGACAGCCTACACGTCGGGAAAGTGCTTTTAATCGAGACTCCCACTCAATCTCACTCATTTGCGACGCATAATGTCAGAGTTGAAAGGACGACTGTGAAGGACAACTACCGCCCACAGGAAAGCCGCCCACCGGAAAAGTTGAAGCACCACCGCCCACATGTTCGGTGAGTCGGTCACTTCTGAATGCAGCACACGTGGCATTCAAAATTCGTGCAAAGGCCAAAGTGCAGCTGGAAATGTATGTTTTTTTTTTTCACCCTTATCTCCCAATGTCAGATGCAGTCAGTTCTTTTGCAGCATTTTCATCTTACTTGATGCACTGGTGAAAAATTTGTTTTTTTTATATAACTCAAAGAAAATTTAGCAAACTCTAGATCGGTTTAATAAGAAACCAAAAGGGGAAGTTAGCTTCAGGAAGCTTAAGTTTATGTATCCTTGCCTTACTATGCCAAAAATGCTTTATTTTCAGTTCTAAAAGTTTTCTATGGTAGTTTTTATCAGGTTAAAGCTCAAGTTGATTGCATTTTTTATAAATTTTGTAAATAGCTCTAAAATAATTTAAAATTTTTTTAAACCAATCTATAAGTTATTAATTATGGTCATAAAATACGAATACATTCTTGTTAAAAAGTACGACATCTTAATTAATAATAAAGCTTATGATTGTTGTTCCTCCAAGTCATATAAACACGTTCAAAAACTTAAACCTCATTAAATTTCACTCTCTACTAACCTTTAATTTAGAATATTGTTATTAACAATTAACAATTTGTTAACTGTCTATAGAATTACATACTTCATTACTTATTAATTAATTTTTTTAGTGTAACTAATATTTCGAATATTCTTTTTCATATTCAGAATGTTTTTAATTTGGCCAACACTTTCGTTAGTTAACGCTCGAAACTTCCCACTCGTTGGCCAATCAAAGCGCCACTTTTTTGGCAAATTAATCGCTCTGAGCTGAGAGCTATTTAAACCTTATTAAAAGCAGATCTTAGAGGCGATTCTGGCTGCTTCTGAATTGGCCAAATCCGCTTAATAGTTGGCCATATAAGGCCAAGGCGACGATCGATGTGGGATCGATCTAACTATTGATTACCCAAAACGGTGACTTTCGCATCGCGGATTTCCGCTCCCAAGCTACTAGAATTTCCCCGTTCGGTGCCCATTAGCCACCGGCCACTGATGATGAGAAGAAGGTCACCCGACACCGCCGAAAGGATGACAAGGGTTTGCTGCTGCCGATTAGCATGTTAAAGGCGGCTGCTTAGGGCCTATAATTAAGCGACATAAACTTGGGTATTAGGCGCTAAATAAACAAAAAAAAGAGGGAAAACAAAACCCTACAAAAAAACACAAGAAGTTAAGGTATCGAGTGGGAGTGGGAGGTGCGCCTCTTCTCGATTTGCATAACTGTTCGTTTTGGGCCCAGAAGTCGGGGGCCATGGGTTTGGTCCCTGGTTATGGGTATTGGTATTGGGCGGGGTATTGGCTGCGGCATTCGAAACAGAACGGAGGCAAACACACACACACACTGGCATTTACCTGGGCACTGCACCTGTCCACATAAGCGACACCAGCAACGGTCGACGTTGGGCTTTCATTTGCTGCTAGGAAAGAGTAAACAGCGCGCGTCGCTTCTTTGCCACCCAAAAAATACACTATAAAATAAGGAAAGAGTATGTAAGTGAGCTTAGAATAAGAATTTACTATTATTCGATTTATTACTTTATTTATGTATAAAATAATCTATATTTAATAATATAAGCTTCGGAGAAAAGAAGAAAGGCTTAAACATTTCATTCTAACCATAAAATTTTTATAAATCAAGTATTTAATTATCTGAAAATTTGGTTGATTCATAATGTTCCTGAACTTGAAAAATCTGATACTAATATAGGAGTTTTTGAGTAGTTAATCTCAACTAACATTAACTTAAGATATCTCTTTAATAATTTATAAGTTTATCTTTCTAGGGCATTTAAACTTCGTTAACTTCTCGTTGACTTCACTTTCTTCGTTCTTATACTTTTTTTTTCGTGAAACACAAAAGAATTTCCATCAATACTGTCAATAGTGCTGCAACAACAACAACAACATTAACATTAACACTGCACTAACAACACCAATAACAACAAAAGCAATAGCAACGACACTCCTTTTGGCTTTTACCATCTCGCCTTCTGCGCTGCGTTGTGCGTTCTGCGTTCTTCGTTCTTCTTCTGCTCAGCCGACAGAGAGAGAGACTTGGCCAAGACGAATTATGGCCATTAAAGCTGCTTGGGGTTTTAAGTTATTAGGCAACTTGAATTTCAAACTGCACTTGACAAACGCACAACGCACAAAGTAAATAAAACCCAAAGAAAAGTAAAAGAATCAAGAATGTGCCGCCTTTAACACCCAACCTATAGAGCTTGTTTAATTAAACAAACAAGATTTAAAGCTTTACAATTCATTAGAACTTTTAATTTAAATGTATAACTCAAGAATTTGGTTACTTACATTTAAATGAAGGTACTTTTCAAGCCCTATTTTTTATTTTGCATTCCTACTAAAAAGAGAGAAACCTCGAATGGCGTTTGTAAAATAGGATTTTAAGGTCAGTGGGCAGCCAGGCACAACCACCTCCCCCTCAGTCACCTGTTGGAGTCCAAGGGATGACCGCCATTTAACCCCTTCAAATCGGTGGTAACCCCATCAGCATACGTCAATGTATAGTAAACGATTGTGTGCATTTATCATACGTCATTAACTCCAGTGACTTTGATCTAAATTTAATCGAGTCGAGAGTCTCTGGGTCTTTTTTATTGATTGGGGTGAAGCGATGTCTTTCCATGGAATTTAGAAGGGAAAATCAATACAGAAGGGGTTAATGTGAATGTATTGTGGCTACTAAATTAAAGAATATATTAGGGCACTCTATATGTTTACATTAAAAACTTAACTTCCTTAACTTAACATTGAGAAATAATTAGAAATTTAATTAAAGGTTAAAAATGTGAGATTTTCTGAACTTAAAGTAATTATGTACATAATATATAAGAAATATAAATTTTAAGATCCTTAAACTTTACCAAACTAATTTTAATAAATTAATAAATATATTTTATTGCTGATTATTAGTAAATGCAAATCTTTAAATCTTTTATAATCATTTCTAGGTTGAAAATTTGTTAACAAAAAAATGCAAGCTAATTTTAAATATATGCATCACCAAAATCGTTTCAGTTTTTTTTTATTTTTATAAGTTTAAATATTTAAAATAATACCTAAATATATTTTACAATTTTCTTTATATTTAACATGCCAAAGCGACCCCTGGTGTCGACATTAGGTGGCACAAGTTCCCAATATAATATACAGAGGGCGCCACCACGCCAAGCTTGGCTTTCAACTTGGCAAAATGAAACAAAGCTTTCCCCTCAAAAACCCGTTTAGATTTAAATCTATGAAAAAAATTAAATAAAATAAAAAAGGCAAATTTTGAATAAACATTTGTAAGACAAAATTGTAAACAAACCATTAATCAAAGCTTATATAAAAAATATACTCTTTATAAACTGCCATCCAGAAACCCACTTCAACTTGGCCCATTACCAAGGCAATAAACGTTTCACAATCGACCACGATCACCGCTCGACGCAGTTGTCATCCCATAAAGTAACCACTTACCACCGAAAATCCTGTTGGGGACAAAATACAAACAAAAAGGCGAGAAAAATGCGAGTGGAAACTGTCATTGGCTCGCTTTTAAATGGGGAATTGCCAAATGCAAAATGGCTTTAGGTCTGCACAGAAAGAAATTTTACTCTTAAAATATTTTATGTTATAATTATGTATTTGTAAACAATAAAATCATAGAAAAACGCTGAACTTTGTGGCCCTTCAAGATTCATGGCATCATATCGGGGTTTTCTTCTCCATAAATGTACATTCGTAATAAAGACATAAATTTGATGAAAAAGATTGTACAAATTATTATAATATAATTGCATAATAAATTACCCACAAAAATGTTGACATATATTTATATTCTACAAAACAGCTGGTTAAAACCTCAAGGAAAACTGGAAACATCGAGTAAAATGTAAAAACAAGACTCTAACCTCAAGCTTACTTCCAGTGTCCGCTCGAGTCTCCCTCCCAGCGCTCACGTCACACTTTGTAGGCTCCAAGTTTTTTACGGGACGGAAAATCAAATCCATTTCCATGTCCACCAGGATTCATTCATTAATTCTCAGGCAAAGCGTCATAAACGCCACGCAGTTTTCAGTTTGTTTTTCCTTTTGGCTCGTTGATTTCGTCGTTTGTTTTTCTGATTTAATTAAGCCAGCGTTTTGCCATTTTGCAACTGTTTTTTATTTGGTTGTATTTTTTTTTTTTTTTGTATTTTTGAGGCATTTGCAAGTCAAATGTGGCGGCGTTAATTAATTGAATTGAATCGACAAAAATAACGCATACGCCGCGTGCAACGCGAAGAATTCTGCGCTTGCGAGTTGCGCGTTGCGCTGGGCATTGGCCATTCGAATTGGGCAATCGATTGATTCTGTGGCCAGCAGCTAATTAGGCTCCGTCATCCAAAATCCACGGCATTTTGCACCCATTTTGGAGCGCACGCCCGTCCAACTAAGCCAAAAGCGTCTAAAAGGCTAGCAGTGACTTGGCCAAAGGGGGAGACAGAGAGATCACTGATCGATCAGCCTTAAATCGGCATTTTGTCTTTGGCAATTTGGCATTCGAGTTTGCCACCCTTTCACGCCATCTGGAAAATTGCTTTCCACTACGGAAAAATGTGGGGCAGTGGCTGCTGGTTAATCTTTTATTTATAAAGCGACTCGCACAATGATCTGTCCGCATCGAATTGGACATGGAACACTTGTTTGGCAGTCGGCTCGGGCTCTGGCTGAGGCTCAGGCTCAGACCAGGCACTGCCAACAATTGCCGAGCTATTGACTTAATATTTGCTAATAGATTTCCCATAAATCACATTCCATTGGCGTGATTTATAGACATGAACTGAGCCGAGACTCTGCTGTCTCCACGAGTGTGTATTTTCGTGTATATTTCGTGTGTTTCTCCTAAGAGATGTTGCCCTGGCGTCTCTCGGACACTCTCGAGAGGAAACTTCAGATGGTTGAAGTGCCGAACTGCCAAGTTGCATGCCCCAAACTCAGGGTATTATTATGAATTGTTTGCAATTTTGTATTTAGCATAACCCTTTGAGGTCCACAAGGGAAAGTTATAAGATTAGGAATGAAAATGAAGAAAATAAGTAAGTACTATATTATTTATCTACACATAATGCGTTTAAAATATATAAAAAATATCGTAAAATTGAATTAATTCAATTTAAATGTTTCGAAAAACATCAGTAGCATTGCGAAATACACACCATATGTGCGAGTCCCTCCTGATCTTTTCTTATTTTCCTACAAGTTAACCCCTTAAATATTTTACCAAATTTATGGGGTTAATCATGGCGGCAATAGAAAAAAAATCCCACGAGCTGCCAGATGCTTGATCGCATCGCCTCCAAAGTGAGGCAGTGGAACTGGGGCTGGGATGTGGATGTGGATGTGGATGTGGACTCTCCCCCCCTCGCATATACTATGAGTAATAGTAAGTGTCCTCGAGACGAGACGGCGTGGCTGCGATTGCGACTCTATATCGGCGCTCGCCGTCTCCAGTCTGAAATCGCCCATCAAATATGGTCAAATGTGGCACGCAGCGGCATTCGAGGCACGATAAAAAGATAAATCTCGCCTAGATATTTGGCAAGCGTCGTGCGTCCATTATGCAATTTGGGGAGAATTTCCCAGCGACACCGAAAATTGAATTTGGAGAATTGCATTCAAAAATTGCATCGAGAATTGCAACGAGAATTGCATCGAGAACAATTAGACGACATTCTCCAATGGCTAATTAAGTTGTTAGAGCAAGGCTGGATGCCTTCGAGGGGTGTGGCACCCAAAATTGGCCAGCTCTAATCAGTAAATTCAATTAGCGCGCGCGGCTTTCCAATCTCAGGCTCCCCCGAGATGGGAAATGCCGCCTTTCCTGCGACTCCTTTGCCGGCAAGTGGTCTGCCTTCAGAGATTGCAGCTCCAAGCTCTAAGCTCCAAGCTGCATGCTCCTAAGCTCCCAGCTCCCCGAACGCGTTGCGTCATCCACTCTCGAGGAGAATTGCAGTTTAACTTCGGCGCAGCCGAGATACTTCACAAATTGGTGCTGCTTTGGCCCGCTTTTGTTGACTGCTGCTGACTCTGCTGACTGTTTGTCCGACGACGACGCTCAGATCGAAATCTAGTCAAGATCTGTCCTCCAGTCCGCGTCGCGTCCGCTGGCGTCCACTGTCCGACCGCTGGAGGAGTGCGTCTCGTGGTCGTGGCAGTATAAAAGTAACGCAACGCACGCAATCCACTTACAGTCGCTGTTCTCCCGCCAAGCCAAGTGAATCGAGATCCCGACGATCTTAAAGCTGCCATGAAACTGCTGGTGAGTTCAACAAGGACTAAGGACTTGGATTCCTAGCTAAAAGGATTTAGATACAACTCTAAAATCGAATCTATTTAATTGCCTTCGCTCCTGCAGATCCTCACCGCTCTCCTGGCTGTGGCCCAAGCCGCTCCTGGTCTCCTGGACTATGGTCTGGGGCACACGGCGCCGGCCATTAGCTATGGCCATGCTCCTGCCATCACCTATGCGGCTGCCGCGCCCGTCATCAAGTCCTATGCCGCTCCAGCCATCAGCTATGCCCATGCCGCTCCAGCCATCAGCTATGCTGCCGCTGCTCCGGTGATCAAGTCCTATGCCGCTCCAGCCATCAGCTATGCCCATGCGGCTCCTGCCATTAGCTATGCTGCTCCCACGGTGGTCAAGTCGTATGCGGCGCCTGTGGCAGTCGCTGCTCCAGTGGTCAAGGCGGTGGCAGCTCCGGCCACCAGCTACTCGCATTTCAGCTCGGTAAGAGGAAGGACTACAGGCAAGATCAGGGAGGTAGAATTCATATTTTCTATACATTTCCCCATTCAGGTTGTCTCCCATGCCACGCCCGTCATCAAGTCCTATGCCGCGCCAATTGCCGTCAAGTCGTATGCCGCTCCAGCTATCAGCTATGCTGCTCCTGCGCTGGTGAAGTCCTATGCTGCCCCAGCTATTAGCTATGCCGCTCCCGCGGTGGTCAAGTCCTATGCTGCTCCGGCCATCAGCTATGCAGCTCCCGCCCTGAGCTACGGCGGCTACGATGACCATGGCTATGGATACCACTAAGCCTGCGCTTGATACCAAAACCGCTCCAAGTCAGTCCAAGCACGAGTCCTGGATCCGGAGCGGGTGGTGCGGAGAGAGTTCTGTAGAGTTGCAGCAGCCGAGGCACGTTCTCCTTTAGTATTTTTCACCCACTTTCCCACGTCCAGTAGTCACTCACATCCTACCAGGATCTGTCCTAGCTCTTTTTACTTCTTATTTATTTAAGAAAAACCATTAAAAAAAATTAATTATTTTCTGAAAGGCAAACAAAATAAAGGAAAAATTTCATTTTTCACAAGCCACTCGTTATATTTACGACGGCAAAGATGACGATGACCACAACGGAGCTCAGGTTGTTCAAGATCTTGGCCAGATGGGGCCAGGGTTTCTCCTGGATGTCGCAGAAATCATTGGCCTGAAGGATATGAAATATTTATCCATACATCTTTTACTGTTTGGGAATATAATTGAACTTACATCGGCGAGTCTTAGCCCAAGGATGCAGCGCAGGACGTTGCAGTTGATCACGGTGGCCAGGCAGTCTGGAGCCTTGGCTCTCGGCGGATACAATTCCAGCCACAGCAGGCAAATGTGCAGGATATAGCAGTAGCTGCTGGTTATCATGACCATCTTGTAGGCAGACACTTAGGAGAAATAGAAAATTCAATAAGAATCACATGGAAAGAACATTTATGATTAGTTTTCTACTTACTTATGGGCGGAACATAATGCGGGGAGGCGTGCCGCGTCAAATACATCATTCCCCAGGCGGTGATCAGCAGGGCGAGAAGAATCAGAGCACTTCTTCGTGAAGAACGCAGGACGAATGACAAGATCAGGAAAATCTGGCAGGCTACGAAGTCAAGAATCTTTATGTAATGAAAATAATAATATAATAAAAAATATCTCTTACCAATCAGCGGCACATAGAATACGGTCATGTAGAAACTGCTATTCCTCTGAATGGTAAACTCAATGGCCACGTCTCCGACCATTGTCTGGAGCGTGCTTTTCTGGGTATATCTGTTCGCCGAATCATTGCCCACTTGGACCACGGATATGTCTAGGAATGTCCAGCCAGACGGTGTGTTCACATGCTCATTGGGCGCCACGGGGCTATGCTTTTGATCGTAGATTAGCGCCAGATTTCCCTGGTTGTCACCCTCCTGGCCGACCAAGCCCAGCTCGATGTCGCATGTCACACGCTCCTTGGGCCAGTTGCGTGCACTGTCCACACACCAGCTGGTCAGCTGCAGGTTATTCACAAACAGGGTGACATTGCCGTTGGAAAAGACACGCAGCTCGTAGGATCGCAGCACCTCGTCCATGGAGTCCAGGGCGCCGTTAAGGACTCGCATGTGCGGTGTCCATACATGCAAGTCCCGATGCTCGAAGGATTCTAGATAGCCATAGTCGGCGGGATTCCAACGAAGGCGATCGTCTTGCCATTGCTATTAGGGGAAAATCTGTGCGTTATCATATATATCTTTCACCTTTATTTTGTATAGCTACCATCATGAAGCGCATGCGGGTGCGGAGCAGGGAATTGGTCATTTCGTAGGCCAAGGAACGGGTTTGGAAGTGGAAGGACAAGGAGCTCAGGTTGGACGGCAAACTGGCATTCTCCGCCTGCAGATTGAGTTGGGCAAGTAGTTTCTGCTCCGTCGTTGGCGCCTGAACATTAGCAGATATTTCCTTGCCTGCGAAATATATAGGTTTGTGAAAAGTTCCTTTATCTAAAAACCAATCATTGATGTTAATCCTTACCAAATCCATCAAAACCGCAATCGTAGAACCACCTGGCCGTGTTTGTGCCAAAGGAACTGAAACTGATGTAGTTGATGGTCAACGCGGAGGCATCCATGAACTGCAGCAGGGGCTCCTTCTTGAAGCCGGGAATGTAAACAAACAGCTCAGCATCTGCGAACGAGAGTGATATGGATGAAACATTTTGGGAGAGTCGGATAAGACCCGATACTCACTCTGCGTCTGGACAATCTCAATTGGCGTTGGCTCGTACAGAGATAGCAAGTTCCGATCTTGATTCGTGGACACGCGTCTTACTCCCATGGCGGTGCGGATAGCGGAAAATGTATTTCCGCCGGCTCCTATCACTGCAAGCAGAGTGTAAACCATATCAAAACTAAGCCCGTATGGTGAAGTCAGGGGTGTCCCAGTAACCTCCTCCCAATGAAGGTTTATGCGTTATCTTAAATGAAACAGAAGCCAATGAAAATGGGCTCCAAAAACACTATTAACTTCCAGGGTATTCCTCTAAAAAGTTACATATCATTCAAACCATGTATTATACAAAGTCTTTATCTCTAAATGTCAAGTTCATACAAAGTCTATATCGCAATTCCAAATGAAAACGCCAACAGCTCAGAGAAAACTACAGATTTAAAAGCCTTCTCTTCTTCTTCTCCAGAAGAATTCTTAAGAAACTCAGAGAAAAATGTTTTTACCTGATACTACCTATGCCTCTCGTGTGATACAACCTACCGATTTCATATACCCGATCGTTCGGTCTCACGTGATTCGTAACCGAGAGCAGGATGTGGGCATCCATGGTAGTCAGGACGTAGAACTTCAGGTGCAGCCGCTCCCCGGCCTTCGCCCTGTTGTTGTCCAGGGAGTTGACCATAAAGAAGTCCCGATAGGCATAGCCTGCATCCTGGATCAAGTAGGTCTCGCAGGAATCCAGCTGGGCAAAGCTCACGTTGTACTTGCAATGGGCAATCGGCGGTGCCAGGCACAGGCAGCTGCAGAGAGCCAGTGCCACGGAGCACTTGATAAGCCAGGAAGTCTTGTCGCACATCGTGCTCGTCCGGCTTTGTTGATTTTTTTGTTGCGCGGTCAGAATTGTACTAACGAGCGGCCGCGAAAAGTGACTTTAAATTATCAGTTAGCGGATGACAGTTATCGATCAACGATAAGTTTGTCAATCGATTTTTATTGCTCGCCTTGGACTGGAAATTAAAGTTCGCTTAACACTAAGTTTCAACTATTTAAGTGCTCATTAACTAATGAATAATTAAACAAAATAGTTCAAAAATGGTCAAGTTTTCCAGTGAGCTTTATAAAAGCTGCCGAATTTCTGGCAAGTGTGGCCCTACTCGCGGTATATTCGCACTCAACGCCTGTGGTCACACTACACCTGTTATCAACATCGGGACTCTTCGCCACTTTTGCCTTGTTTTAAATAAATTTTTGGGCTTGCTCCCAAATACCGGTGACTCCAGGTGACCCCACAGGCCATGCCCGATGAGACGCAGGATGCCAAGGCGCAGAAGTTGGCCGCAGCAAGGAGAAAGGTGAGAAACGGCGACGACCCCACTCACAATTGTTGTGCTCTTGTGACGTGGACAACATATTGGGATCTTTAATATTGATTTTGTTTATGTGGACACAGCTGAAGGAGTACCAGCAGCGCAACAACAACAACAATGGACAGACGGGAGGAGCAGCAGCAGCAGAGGAGACTGTGTCGCACTCGCACTCCTCCACCGTCAGCATAGCCAGCAACTTGTCCGAGCGCTCCGATAGCGAGCCAAATGTTAATGGCAGCGGCGGTGGAGTCGGCAGCGGTGGAGTCTTCCAGCAGCCGGAGCCGCACACAGTCCTACCCACAGCGGCGTCTTTTTTCACCCAGAGCGAGCCGGAGTCACCGCACAATGGCGGCTTGATAGCCGCTGCTGACCCCTCAAACCTGCAGGCCATTCAGGTAATCATTGCGGAGAAGGCGCAGCTAAATGCAGAGCTCACCAAAGTTCGGCTGGCCTGTCGCGAGCGTGACCTGGAGCTGGAGGAGCTGCGCACCCTTAAAGAGCAGACCCAGCAGCGCCTGGAGCAGCTGCAGCAGCACTGCCAGGATCAGCAGTCTGCCAGTGAGCAGCAGCGCCAGCAGTACGGCCAGCTGGAGAGCCAACTGCAGCAGTCGCAGGCACAAATCCGGGACCAGCAGTCCCATCTCCACGAGCTGGAGGCCCAGCTTAAGCTGGGCAACCAGCGACAGGACGAACTGCAACAGCAGCTGTCCACGAAATCGAATGAGCTGGAAATGGCCCAACTGAAGCTGCGCCAGCTGTCCGACGAGTCAAGCATCAGCGCCGACAACCGTGTGGAGTCGCTGGTCCAGACACAGTACATGTACGAGCAGCAGATCCGCGACCTCCAGGCCATGGTGGGCCAGCTGACGCAGGACAAGGAGCAGGCGGGGGCACAGTACCAGAACTATGTTCAGCACCAGAGCGGCGAGATAGCCAAGCTCAATGAGCGGAACACAGAGCTCTCCGAGGAGCTCAACGCGCTGAGGGAGCGCGAGCGGCAGCTGGTGGAGCATGTCAGCGGCCTGGAACGGGAAATACAGAAGAACCTCAGCCTACAGGCGCAGTTCAAGGAGGCCGTCAGCCAAGAGCAACCGTCGCCCAAGGAGGAGCACACCAGCGACGAACAGGTGAGTAAAAAGCTTTAATAAAGAAACCAACTCCTCATTGCTCTAAACTCTGTTCAGATCGCTTTGCAGGCTGAACTGGCTTCATTAAAGGAGCGCCTCTCCGACCTTGATTTTGAGCGCCATGAATTTCAGCTTAAAATAAAGTCGCAGGACGACCAGCTGCAGCTAAAGGAAGCCGCTCTGGCTGAGCTAGAGCAGCAGCTCGAACGCCTACAGGCCGTGCAGCCGGACCAGACCAAACTCCTAGCCACCATGGAGTCGGACAAGGTGGCCGCCTCACGTGCCCTTAGCCAGAACGTGGAGATGAAACAGCAGCTGGACGAACTGCAGCAGAGATTCGTTCAGCTGACCAACGACAAGGCCGAGCTGGTCATCCGTCTGGATGCCGAGGAGTTTGCCAATCGCGAGATACGCCAGAATTATACAAGCATGGAGCAAAAGCTGCACGCCACCGAGGAGCGTTTTACGTTCAAGGACGAAGAGATGATCCGGCTGTCGCACGAGAACGTGGAGCTGCAGCGCCAGCAGTTGATGCTACAACAGCAGCTGGATCGCCTGCAACATTACGAGGTATGTTGACTTTACATTAGTCTTGAACTTTTATGAAAATTGTTACTCTTCCTCAAGGCCAAGGCTTACCACAACAGTAAGGAAAGCAAGGCAGCCGAAACACCAGTAAATGAAGCTGAGGAAGTCCACAATCACGATCACGACCACGACGACCATGGTGATCATGCCGGCCATTCACACAATCATTCACACGACCACTCACATGAGCATTCACACGAACACTCAGATGAGCATTCCCACGAGCATTCGCATTCGCACTCGCAGGAACCCAACCACGGGCACAATCATTCACATGATCCCAACCACACCCGTTCGGCAGCTGGCGGTACGCTCCCTACCGCCGAGGCCGTGGAACGTCTGCAATCGCGCTTCACCACTCTCATCAGCCAGGTGGCCGATCTGACCGAGGAGAAGCACAGTCTGGAGCATCTGGTCCTGCAGCTGCAGAGTGAAACGGAGACCATTGGAGAATATATCGCCCTGTACCAAACTCAACGACGCATGCTTAAGCAGCGCGAGTACGAGAAGGCCGCCCAAATGCGCCTGCTCCAGGCAGAACGCGAACAGTTACGCGAGAAGATCGAGGCGCTGAACAAGTTGGTGGGCAGCCTGGGCGTGGAGCCGCCACCAACAGATCCCAGGCAGTTCTCGCAACAACACGAAGCAACGGCAGAGTCTCCTGCCGCCGATGAAGGCGAGAACTCGCAGCAGATAATAAACAAGATACAGGACATCATCAGCGAGATCAAGGAGAACACGGAGCAGCCGACACACAGCCATGGCCATGCCGGCGACCACCTCAATTGCTGCCTGGGCAAGTTCGAGGTGGTCTGAGAAGTCCACAGACTGCTCGCCAAGTGCAATTATCGCCTGCTTACGTATATCCATTAATCACTTTTGCTACTGTATTTAAATTTGTAATTTGTAACCTGCTTTCCCCGCGTCTTTTGTAAATGTTTCCAGCGCATTGTGTCCGCGAATAAACCTAGTTTGTGCATCTGACACGAATCTACAACTTTGGCCCCCAACTAAAACGTATTATTAAACAATCGACATGAATGATTATTTTGCACTTTATTTTAAGAGGTTATTGCATTTTGCATCACATTTCGGGAGTTGATCTATAAGATGCTAATTGGCATCTTTTCGAGCGAGCACTAATAAATCGTTTTCTATAATCTCTTCTTCACAGAGCACAGGCGGATGAATTCAACTAAGAACCTGTGTTCCCCCTCTTTAAGTGTGGTTCAAAATTGTAAACATTTAAGTCTTTATTTTTTTATGACAATATAATTTCTACTAAAGTTTACATGACAATGAAATGAAAATAAATTAACAATAATGAATGAAGAAAGGTCTTACTTCGAAGTCTTCTTGCCGACTGATGAGTTCCGCATTTTATCCTTGAGGTTGGGCTCCGACAGCTGCGTAGGCCGGCACCTCCGACTGGGTCGACCGCTGCTGCTGAGGCAGCTCGTGGACATATCCGTTGTTTGCTCCGCTTCCCTGGGTTCGGGAATTAGTTTCCGTAATCGTACATTTGGCTGGTTCCCGCTGGTCCTTGTGCACCCCTTACTGGTCTCCTTTACGGCTGTCTTTTGCTGTGTAGACGACCTTTTGGGGATCGGAGTGCTGGTGTTGGAGCCGCCCATTCGAAGATTTCCTTCAAAGATACTACGCCTGGGGCTCAATTTGCTGGCATCCAACGCAAACGAAGGACAGTTCATCAAAGAATCGACGAGCGTCGGGCTGGGTTGGGTCACCTGCAGCCTCGGGACCTGTATGCTGGGCTGCTCCTCGATGGAGTTATCTCTATCCAAGACAATTGACTTTGCGGACTTGCACTTCGCCCGTGTCTGCATCCCACCGCCCGCTGCGGAAACATTCGGGTCGAGTGAGCGAAGAACTTGTCGTGGTGCAACAAACTCCTCAATGGTCGATTCGCAGGAGATGGGCGAAGCGGTGTAGCTTGAATATTGAGATGTCTCCTCGTCGGTAAACTCGACGATGGTGCACAAGTCACTGCCACTGTCCCTCCGCGCTTGTTCCTCAATCGGTGCCTGCTCCTCCTGGGCGACGCTTGTTTGCTCGTCTTCCTCTTTGGAGGAACTATCGAGAGCTATCTCCGCTACCCTTAGTGGTGGAGGCGTGTGCTGTTAAAGAGGAAAGATAAATCAATAATCCAGTAACCCCGTTTGTACACATTACCGTTTGTCTAGGCGCTTCATTTGGTATCTCCGATATAACGCCGCGGCGTCTGGTGGGAGAGTTGATTTTGGGGCTGGACCTTTCCATCTCTGCTATCCTCTGTGGTGGAGGCGTGTGCTACATAAAAAGGAGAGATAAGTCAAGAATCCAGGTACACCGGTTAAACACTTTACCGTAAGTCTAGGTGCCTCTTTTGGATGCTCCGTTATTGTATCGCGGCGTTTGGTGGGGGAGATGGTTGCTTGACTGCTAGCCAAGGCGCTGGATTGCCTCATTTCTTGGCATATTTCCCTGGAGCTGCGACGCTGCTGGCTTCGCCTGTTGAGCACAAACGATGCCTCCGACGATTTTGGCTCCAGTTCCGTCGTTTGGGTGCAATCAGAAAGACACCTTTCATCAATATCCAATCGCCGCATCAGGCCCTTTACGATGTCGATGTGATCTTGCCGCTGGCGTGCAATCTGGAGAGCCCGTTCCTCCCGCAAATCCATGTTTTCGTGCTTCAGCGCTACCAGCTCCTTTTTGTACAGACCGATCTCAATGCGCTGCTTCTGCACCTGATCCATAAGCTCCGCGTTCAGCAGCTTGTATTGCTGTTCCACTTTAGATGCCATTTTTTGTGTTTATTTCGCATTTACAATGAACAGACAGACGCCAGGCTTGTTTGAATTTTCATTCCAAAGTGACCGTGGCCTGGAAAAAAATAATACCTTGTTGGGCAATAATAAAATACTAAAAATATACATAAATACTGAATATGACAGTCCGACAAGACAGCGTGCACTGAAAAAAATTAGATTGTATACCCTAGCACTTAAATTGATCATAAAATTGAAATAGAATTGAATTAAATATTTGAAATCATAAGCAGATGATAACTTAGTCTTAAAAATTATAGAATTAAATTAAAAAGCTTTTCCGTTATAATTTCAATTAGATGAATAAACCAGCATATGGAGTATAAAATATCCCCTTGATTTTACTTCTTGGTATATTTCCATATAGGTACATTTTGAAGTTCGCGCCGCTCGGTCACACTAACAGCCAGCAGCACAATAAATTTTTTGTTTTCTCAACCAAATGCGTGGAAAAACCTAAATCCGGAGCAGATAAACGATGCTGCAACGTTAGGTCCCCACAAATTGAAGTAAATAGGCGTTTCGGGTAGTGTTGGAACCTCGTAGAGCCCACGAAAAACCCTCGGAAACCAAAAGGCTGTGTGTGTGTACGTGAGTGAGAGTGTGCTGTCGCAGTGTGCCTGTGTTTGTGTCCAAATGAAAATTAGTTAAATTTAATAGTAGTTCTACGAACACAGTTTAGGCAGGCATATCTCAGCCCGCCAGATCTTTACACATTTCTACAATTTATTCGCGATTTAGGAGCAGTTGTTGCCCATGGGCAGCAAACATCACACACGGCACAGAACACACATACAACATACAGCATACATATGTACATACAACACCTGCGTACATAAACGATCGCGCGCGTATTAAAAATTTACGAATTCCAACGATTCCAGTGGATATCCAATGGAAAAACCTTTGGGATGCTAATACCACTTCCATTGCCTTCCATTGCACAGAGCCGAAAGTCGTCCACCGAATCACCTGCGAAAGCGTAAAGCCATCAAAAGCGCCGAAGATCTGAGAATTTCATTCAGAGAAGCAGCGCACACAGGCCGATCCGAAATCGAAAACCCGCTTCAAGGTGAGTCTGTTTGAAAATCCAACCCGTTTCTCTGCACTCAATTAAGTGCATTCAAGTCACTGTTGTCGCCCGTAAATTCGGTGTCTTATCGATAACAGCGCGCGTCGCTTATCAGCCCGAAATTTGCACGGCCGCCTGGAAATTGGAATATCCAGAGGCCTCTACATATTATGTACATTTCTATTTGTTAAGTATGTACGTATGTATATTGCACACACACACATATATTAACCATTATCTTATCGGCTGGCCAATTTTCGCTACGGCATTCGTGCCTAATGATGGTGTGTATATATAATTGCATTTGCCAAGATACGGGTTAAGGGTCTGCCCGATACACCGAAAACTAGCTTCCAGAGATTGCTTTGTAAAAAATGATTAAATTATGAAATTATTCATGCTTTTCAGTAGCTAACATTGATGTATTATGAATAGAAAGTTCTTTATTTAATTTCCAACTCCCCAAGAGTTTATTTATTCTTGCATTCCTTTTAAAAATACAAATACCTTTGCAAACAAACTCTTATTCGAATAGGCCGCAGACTTTATTTATTTTGGTCTAGTTTCCATAGTTTTCCTCTGTGCCCAACATGGAAAACGTTTTCAAAGGCTTGCTGACTAAAAGAAAAAGCCGGGTGCAACAAACTCGGAGGGGTGGTGCTTTGATTTGTTTCTGGTTCCTTCATCAGCGGCGAATGCACTTCGCGTTTTGTGTTTGCTGTCGCTTTGTCTTAATCACATTAAGCAAAACGCCTGGCACGCGACGCATGACGAAAGCGAGTGCAGCAGCAACACCAGAGGGCCAGCAACGGGCCCCCTTTTTTCACAGATAGCTGTGGCCGCCTCCCACGCCACCCCCTTAACTGACCTACAAAGGGTGCATTGCCCGTCCCGTCGGCCGAATTCGCCAGCTAAGGGTTGATTTAGTTGCTTGCCATTCCGATGCAAGAGATGCCACGGCTGAACTTTGAGGGTATGACATAATCCCATAGGGCTTTCTCTTTGCAGCTATTTGGAAACCAAGTATTTTGACAATTATTCACTTTTATTAAAGGAACAATAGTTAATTTGAATTTATTTTGCGAGATTATGAATTTTAAATAAAGTAATTTTCTTTTTCTATTATCAAAAAACCGCAGCATTTTATGATAAACAAGAAGAAACATTTATGGGAGCATTGTGAGACAATACTTTTCAAATATGACTTCATCATACTTTTAAAAATTCTTAAAAAAAGAAGTGTAAATTATTCACGACTCTTAGGCAGCCAAAAACCCTCCCCAAAGTGTTAACCGTTCGGGTAATTTTATGCACGCCATGCTGCTGCAGGAAACGCCACAAAAGGGCACCCTCAGACATAGCGGGTTCAATGTCATTGGCGTGGGGTAGGCCAGGACACCCGCTGGAGTCTGCCGCCAGTCCTCCATTGTCGCGCGCCCCCACTAGCACACGGTGAACGGAAAGGGAAGGGGGCACAAAAAGTGCATACAGAAATATCGAGTGCTGCTGCAATGACACACGCAGAGATCGAGGGAAGGCAGGCGGAGCAGGAGGAGGAGGAGCACTTGTCGGCCTTGTGTGCGGCCATTTGTCAGTTGAATTTGTTGTTGTCATGCATTTTTCGAGCACTGCATCACACGGGTCTTGATTGGCATGGCACGTAGTGTACGCCTGGCAGTCTCTTTATGTTTGGGAATCTGATTTATGCTGCACTTCCTCGTGCAACCTGGAACTGAATCATAAAGCGATTGCAGTTCCAGTTACACGACGAGCCCCATGCCGAGGGCTTTCGCTGCCTCTCCAACTGGATGGATGGATGATGACTCATGGTGTGTTGGAGACTTTGTTTACATCACTGTTTAGCTGATGCACTGGGGGAAAAATTATAAAGTATTGTAAAATTAAAAATAATCTAATCTCTGTGCTTTTAATAATGAATCTTCAAAATTGTTTGATTAATAATTCTTAGTGTTTTGTCAATCTAAAAACAAGGAACAAAGAAAACTGATAATAGAGGTTAGCTACCTCTTGATATATTAAAATTTCAGATTATTATTACTATTAATAGCAATATACCCAAACATTTTCTTCAGTGTACCTTGTTGCCTTATTGCGAACCCAACACCGTTGTTGTCATTGAGTTTATCGTTGCCAATGTTGTCGTCGTCGTTGTTGTTGTCTCTCGGCTCTCGTCTCCGGCTTTCATGATGTGTTTGCATTAGTTATTTAAGCATTGTGCGACGGCGCTGAAAAACCGCATTTTAATAAACCTCCCGAGCAACAACAGCAAGTGCAACAATGCAATATTTATCTGGTGTTGTGTGCTGTGTCGTGTTTCTGGCGGTAAGCGAACACCACTCGCATGATGCCCCCTTACATCACACACAGAAACACACTCCTTAGTAGCCGATGAGGTAGTCAGGTCATGAGGGGGTGGCAGCAAAAGAAGCCTCGAATTACAAAATGCAAAATGATGCATGGCGAGAAACGCTTAGATCAGAATGTAACTAAGGGCTTTAAATAGTGTTGAGCTGATAAATAGCCATCGAACAATAAAATGCAGTCAAAGAACAAAGTTTGGATATATATTTGACATTTATTTGTTTGAGATGTTTGGGAACCCTAAAATATATATGTTTTCATATTCTTCAAAGTTAGCTTTGTTTATTCCTTCTATTGTTTTAGATTTATTAGTTGTTTTCTGAGTAATACGTTTTAGAAACCAGTTTTCAACTATGACTGAATGAAAGGTTACAAAGCTTAGCCAATTATGAGTCACCTATTATTTATTCAAGAAACTTACATCTGAAATCTATGAAATTATTCTAGAACCAAATGTATAGATTTTCGATACTTGAACACCTTTAAATCTCAATAAGTTGTGTGTATCTCTTAGATATCAACCCGATTCCCCTTATAAAATCCACCACAAGATTGGTTTTACGTCAGAGAGAGTGAATGACTGCCTGTATTTCTAGTATATACGGTCATTCACAAACAAAACAATTTTATAAACAAAAACAAAATCGGCGTGGATGCGCTATATAAAAGCATTGGCAAAAGACATGGTTTCGGAGCGTGTTGTCTTTTGATTTCTGTTACTCCGGAGCTATTTGCACGGCGGTCACATATTATATATATTATATATCCGTACATCGTGTGGCTTTCGGAATTTCAATGATGCGTTTTATGCCCCTCTCCCCGGTGGAATCATCAAGAGCAGCTGCACGACAAGCGAGTCGCAATTGAAATGTAAATGTTAATTGTTAGTCCAATGGTTTTGGCTTTGTGTAATTGGAACTTGGCCGCGGCTAAACGACAAAAATAAATTAAAGAAATTGAAAGCGAAAGTCTGGACACAGTTTGCTTCAATGATTTTGTGTGCATAAGCTCGTTTTTTAGCGCTGGAATCATTTAGAACCCAAATGAATCACTATTTTGTCTCAGCCGGATGCGAATTCAGAGCAAACAATTTAATCTAATGAGTGACTACATTGCGCTTGTCTGTTGAGAAGTTTTTGGACTGAAACGGTTAAAATAAGAATGAATATGTTATCTGGGACACTTTTTATACCCTTGCAGGGTAATATTATATTAGTCATAAGTCTGCAACGCAGTGAAGGAGTCATTTCCGACCCTATAAATCGTATATATTCTTGTTCAGGTGTATAAAGAATATGCTCTTTAATAAAAAATAAATCCAACATTTTCGAAACCCATCTTAGAACTACCAACTCCAGAAACCCCCCAACTCAACCTGAGAAAACTTTTGTGCGGAAATTGTCAAGTAAACAAAAAGCCCGAGCTAAACGAAAGAAAATCAAGTCAAAGAAAACACAAATAGGGCTGAGAAAAACCTCGGCAAATTACCGTCATTAGGAGAAGGAACGAGCAAACTGTTTCAGCCAGAAAAGCGACCGAAACGATACAAAAGTTGCGACATACCCTGCGGTTTGGGTATTGTCTTACGCATTTAACACCCAATATTTGACTTACATAATGGCCGATGGCCGATAGCCGATGGAAATGAATTTTGACAGTCGAGCAATTTACAATTTTGTCGTTTGCGTGTCGGGAATCGGAATCAGAACGAATAAATGGTCAGGAGGAGGAACAGGAGGAGGCTTTGATTCAATTTGAGGCGATGTCGCTGCCCCATCCCCTGGGCACAACACGCCCTTGTTTATATATGTATATATATATATAGGTGTATGTGCATTTGGGGCAATTAACTTGATGACAGTTTATTGGGGTAATCCAAAGGCGTTCTCTGCTAGCAGGAGGAGCGAAAGTGGCGACGGCACACCTCGCTAAGGAAAAACTTAATTGAATGTGAGTGCCAACTGGTAACCTGAGGATAAGAGCAGGAACTACAAAAAAACAGGATCGCCAGCATATAAAATCGCCCCAAAAAGGGAGTGACTCACATCGCCATATCGCTGAGAACCGCCACAGTTTTTCAATTAATCGATTTCGCTGTCATTGAACCTTCTTTCTTCATATCAATTGTTTTTAAAAATAAGAAGGCAACCCCCCCAAAAAGTGGCGATTCTTACAGTCACCAAAAAAAGAACCATTGTTGAGATGTTGCTCCAGAACTGACTAATGGGTTTTTATGCTGATCTTGATTCATTTTAAGTCCCAAAGACTTTTATTCCTGTTTATTTAAAAGTTTTTGGTAGTTCTAGTAATGTTACTTCAAATTAAATTAGTTTTTCTAATTAGTTTGTGGAATTCTTATAAGTAAACTTTATTTGATACAATTTATCTGCATCTGATATTAATAGATATCTTTCTTTATACTCCCGAAACGCACTGTTTTATCAACTGAAATCAAATTTGCTTTCAAACATTTTTTTCTCATTCCCTCGCGTTATTGACTAAATACTTTTATTTTCACTGTGTCTGGCCAAACTGCTTGGCGATAAGATATAGAAACTTTTTAAATACTCGGGGTCTTATGCTTATAATTTCCAACGAACTGGCCAAGCCATGAGTCATTGCCCGAAGCTAATATTTAATTTGACTTTTGAATGATTTTTAAGAAAGTAAGCTAAGAAGTAATGCAAATATAGGGGAAATATGAGGGAAATTGAGATTAAGTACAGGAAGTTTACTCAATCTTCCAGTGAAATTAAAGTCATAAAGCGAGGTTGTCTTTAAACAATATTTAATTTGTGGTAAAAGTGACGCTTATAATAAATTTATTTTAAATATTTTAGAAACAACATTCTCGTACTAAATCCTATTATACTTACTACAACATGAGGGCATACTCTTCCAACTGTTCAATTAAACGTTGTGAATCAAGCTGAATTGTATGATTCATCCGATAGTTGTAGTGACCAGAGCCGAGGGGGATTCCAATCAAGTGGACGGCAATTAAGGAGCGATGCCCGGTTTGCCCAAGACCTGGCCCACTGTGCCACTTTAATGACTCAAGACAACAGAGCAGACCAAGAGACCGTCGGGTATTTCGCACGTTTTGTGGCCCATGGCTTACGGTTAAGCGTTTCTTCAGCGGATCTCTGTGGCTGTGGCTGTGGCTTAGCACATCTGCAGATTCTTCTCATCATCATCATCATCATCAGTCGAAGCCTGATGACAAGTGCTCGTTGTCTGCGATATTGGGGCTTCTCTTTGTCTGGCCTGCTGCTGGTCTTTGTGTCTCCCAATATCTAAAGTGACGTCACAGGCGTTTAGTATTATTTTTATCAATGTGTTCACTGCCAGCTCTCTCTTTCCAGAGTCTCCAAGTCTCACAGTCTCAGTCTCTCCTCTCTCTTTGTATTTTTCCCCACTTTGGGGGCATCGCATGCGCAGCGTTTGGGAGCTCCTTCAGTTGGTTTTCGACTCGCGAACTGAGCGCAACGCTCTGAGAGAGCAAATATATATACAAATTAAAAATAAAAACAATAAAATACACTACGCAGAAAAGCGAGTTTTGTTTATGTGCAAAGAAATAACAACAAATTCGTTAACAACAAACAAAATCAGCGGGAAGCTCGCTTTATCAAAAAAAAGTAAATAAAACAACAAAAGGTTGATAGTGTGTTTATCAAGAAATAAAGCGATTTCCCTTCGTTTTTTTTTTTTTGTATACACCTTTGCCAATGTTTTTCGGTGTGGAATTTCAATTAGATTGACGCTGCCTTTGTAGATTGTTGGAACACTTGGGCCTGATCATCATTTGTGCAAACTTGTAGCCATAATCATAGCCACGCCAGCTCATCCAGGTGATGCCTCTGCCCGATAGCTTCGGCTCGAACCTTCCGCCATCCAAATACTGACCATTTAGGTTGCTTAAAGTAAATGGAAAAGAATTATATTAATACAGAATATATAAATTGTAGTGCTTGTGTACCTCCTTTGACACTGATCGTACCACCAGGCTCCCACATATCTCCTGGCACAGCCATGACCCAAAACATCATGATCGAATGTGGAAAAGGGCATTCCCTTGTGATAAACCAAGGAATCCCCAGCATCTCCCGAGTATTTTCCCAGAGTCTTCAGGGAATAAGAAGTTGAGGCATTGCCAATCACAAAATTCTCGTAACGAGCATCGCGAGAATCATCATAGAAATCTTGTATGTGAACATACAGCTCGTAGGGTTCAGCTGTCGTAAGAAAGTGTAGTTTCTCCAGTCCCAGAAAGAATTCACCACTCAGATTGCCAAATCCCTGGCTGTACTCCTCCCAACTGCGATAGAAGTTCTCACTACCATCCAGACGCCGCTGGATCACAGTCCAACCCGAGCCAGCCAGTCTTGTGTCACAGTAAACGGGAAAGGGCTCCAGGCCAGGCACTTCTATGGTGTGAATGCCATTGGTGTTGATGCCAGCAGCCAAGCAGGATGAGGGATAAAGTACTGAGGAATCGAAAGAACCTCTGGAACCATTTGTATAAAAGATATCCTTCAAACACACTTACCTCCCTGATGAGCTGTTCTTTGCGGTGACGCTGTAACCTCCAAGTATCTCTGTTTCAGCTCATCCAGCTGCGTTCTTAAACTTATAATCACTTTTAATAGTTAAGTCAGCCATTAAATAATACTAAATGCAAACCTGGTAATCAAACCATCAGCTTTATCGTAAACCATTTGCAAATTATGGGATTGAACATGGAAGAAAACACTTAATAAAACAATACCAATAATTATATACTTCAGCTTCATGATCTGCTACCTTAGCTTGCTCTTAACATTCTAGCTCAGGTTTAATATTCTATAGATCTCTCCAGACATATGCTATTTCCTTATCAAAATTGCATTGAAAAGCGTAGGTCAAGTCTGCCTTGACAGATAGTCCAGCAGGAAGTTGAGAGAACTAAACTATTTCAATGAGCAATTGTTGAGCGTATATATTTTTATAGCTACTCTCTCAGAGTTAGGAATGTGACGATGATGATTCAATGACAACACTTTTTGCATGTTAATCAAGTTCACAACAATTTGTTTGCACGTTGATCTTTGAGGCCACAAGGAAAATGAATAATGTTCTTGGGATGAATCACGAGGGTAGCGTTCGGCACTTGGGTCGTATCATCATCTGGGTGATCCTATAGCCGTAATTGTGACCACGCCAATAACGCCAGCACATGCCGCGAGCGAACAGTGCCTCCTCGTACTTGCCACCAGGCATATACTGTCCATTGAGGTTGCTTTGAATAAGAGAATATATTATATAATTATATTATTATTAAGCTACAAAACTCACCTATCCAAGCAGGCATTATACCACCATCCTCCGAGGTAGTAAAAGGCGCAGTTCCTGTTAAACTCACGATCATTATCCCTATCATATGTGGAGAACTTCATCTTGCGGTGTGATCGAAGGGAATCTCCTGCAGTTCCCGTGTACTTGCCCAGCGCATTCATAGCATAATCATTCTCCTCGCTGCCTATGGCAAACTCATCGAACTTGGCATGCCTCTTCTCACCATCGAAATCTTCCAAATGAACGTACAGTTCATGCGGCTCTAAAGCTGTCAAGGCGCGTATCTTCTCGAGACCCAGGAAATACTCACCCATGAGATCCCCAAAACCATTCTTGTACTCCTCCCAGTTCCTAAAGAAACTGAGATTGCCACTAATCACAAGCCAACCAGGTCCAGCTATTTGATTTTCACAGTAAACGGAAAAGGGAGGCATTTCTGGTACTTTCACGGTGTACAAGCCATTCTCTTGGGTCTCAGAACTTAGGCAGGATGTGGGATATGGCTCAGCAGTTTCTAATAATTTGAGTTCACGCTTTAAACTATAAATGTATGAGATTAATATATATTTAATTGTAAAAAACAACTACTTACCTGTTTAGTAAATCTTCAGACTGCTCGTAAATAGCCTCTAGTTGTTGCAACACATTCAGCGACTGTCTCAGGGTTAATTTATGCAATTAATCTTATTAGTTTTCCTAAACAAACTCACCCTCACCGAAGAGAAGAGTAATAAATAAATTATGCATTGAGCTTGAAATATTCTCCACACGGAGAACTTCATGTTTAGAGATTCGTTTCACTTGTAGTTATATTTTTGCCTTTTGCTAAACATTTTATTGCAAACAAAGGGGAGGAATGTGATTTCTTATCAGCAAGCAACCTTTCAAATTACTTGTGATTATAATTTCACTGATAATTATTTTCAGCTTTTGAGCTCTATTTCCTATATTTTGAAAGCATGCTCAGGTAATATAAAGCAAAAGAAATTTTAATTGAAAACAAAATAAAAGTGTTTTTTACTCTCACACACATAATGATCTGTAAGATCGGTTTTGGATCATGTGGGTTTAGCCTTAAGTGGGCCGAACCAGAGCCTCCAAAACTGTACAGCTTTACGCGCTGTTTGAGCTTTAAATTTCTCATTTTGTCTTTATGGCTATTACATTAGGGTATCATAAATATTAGAAGATCGTTTGGTTTTTATTTAGTGGAAAATTTGGGATTTTTTAACAAGAAAAGAGGTTTAGAAAATAGAGAGCAAAAGAGCCTTCTTCTCAGTTCTTAGTTTTTAATTTATTTTCATAACTAATTAATAAAATTTAATGTAAACCTTGATATAAGCAATTAAAAGTCGGTTGAGTGTTAAACCATAGCTCTCCAAGTGTAGAGAATTTCAGGCTTCGGTGCCTTGGCAACTCTTTGCTTGCCTTTTTTTTCGTTATCGAGGCGTCAATCTCAAGACAACAGAAAACAAGACATAAATAATAAGTTATAGAAATTGTATTATAAAGACTCAGAGAGCCAGCAAGCCAGCCATCATGTGTGTGTAGAGTGTGGTGTGTGGGTGGTGACAGCGGTCTTGGCTTTGGAGCGTCAAACTCTGGGCCAAAGTCAGTCTTGAGCCATAGCTAAGCAGAGGCGGACGTAGCAGAACTTGTGCCTCGAAAGCATCATCTCCAAAATGAGATTGAAACGAAGTTCCAAGAAAAATGTACAGGCTTTTAAAGTGATCTATTAATGTTGTAATATTTTCATACAATTTTCTAATGAAATCATCCTTTTCTCTTCAATCTCAGATGGCCATTCCGCCACCACCGGGACCTCCGCCCCCGCCAGGACCGCCACCGCCTCCGGCGATGGGTGGCCTCAAGCTGGGCGGCGCAGCAGGCGGTCCTGATGCCCGGTCCGCCCTGCTCAGCTCCATTCAGAAGGGCACCAAGCTGCGCAAGACCAACACCGTGGACAAGAGCGGACCAGCCTTGGCGGGCAAAGTGTGTGGATCGGAGGGAGGCGCTCCTGCAGGTGGACTCGGCAAGCGCACCCTCAACAACAACAACACCAGCAACCACAACAACAACACAAGCAGCAGCGGCAGCAGCAGCAATGGCCTTGGCAATGGAGCCCCCAAATTGGGAGGCCTGTTCGAAGGCCTCTCCCAAATGCCAAAGCTGAAGCCCGTGAATGGCATGCGCGGTAGGTTTACTTCTCTAAATGCTGTTAATATGCAAATAAATGTGGCTCAACTTCCGCTTTCCGCCCACACACACACACAGCCACACCACCATCGTCCGCAACCAAGTCAACGGCGGCCACCCAGCAGCAGCAACAGCGCAGCAATAGCCCCCCCGCCGCCGCCAGCAATGGACCCATGGACTTTAGCTCAGAGCTGGCCAAGCACTTGACGCTGAAGCGCCAGAAGCAGCAGCAGCAGCAACAACCACAGCCGCCAGCGAGCAACAACACACATATCAATGCGACAGAAGCCAATCTGAGAACAAACCGAGGACCACCACCGCAACCGCCAAAGGTGAGACCCATGCCAAGGCAAAGGGCTGAGGAGCTCTATAAATAGTCAGAGGGGTTGAAGTAAGCGGTATATATCTATTTGTGTGGTTTACATGGAGCAAGGGGGAACTAGAAAAGTATTTCAAACTAAATAATTATGAAAGGAACTAGAGGATGACTTAATATTAATAATAACATTAATATATTGGGTTAAAAATATATAGGAAGTAATACAGGTCAAGGATTACATTGTAGTGTAATTCCATACTATAAGAGGAAAGGTGCTTATAAATATTTAAAGAGTAACGCGAAATAGCACATTTATTTAACTGATCTAAACTGTTTTAAAGGTCTTTTTTCTTAGAGATGTAAAGAATCTTCACATTCCCTAAAAATATCCAACAATTTAATTGCTAAATGAAATACTTTTAATAGTCTTTCTACTAGTTAACCTTTGAAAAATAATAAGCAAGGTGATTAACTTTAAAGAACTTGAATTAAAAGTAGATTTGAAACGAGTTTCCTCACAGAGTAAAGCATTTATCAGTACAGCAAAATTAGCATATTTGATGAGCTCCTTAAAGGCAAATACAGAGAGCAAATACATTGGGTAGTAAGGAAGCCCGTAAGTGGAACAGAAAGTGTCGCCTGCTGCAATCCCATTGTCAACGCCCCAACTAATCCCGGAGCATTGTCTTATATTTACCTCTCGGTATAGCAGCCAGCGAGCTCGAGTGATTCGATCTTGGAGCGCATGAACATCCCCCGCACGGCGCCGGCACCAGCACCAGCACCCACCTCCTCTGTCAAAGCGGCATCGCCCACGCTCTCGGACAGCGGCAGCAGCGGGAGTGGCAGCAATGGAGGCAGCGTCAAGAGCAAGGCGGCCAATCTAAAGTAAGTGTTTGCCATCATTTTCGGCGGGTTTAAGGTCCACACGCAGTTCTGTTGGAATACTTGTACATATATGAGTTCAAAATTTAAGTGAAATCATAAAAAACTGTAATTATTTCATAAGTGGAGTGTAATAGGGTCTTTGTTTTAAGCTCTTAGAGGGTTTGAGTGGTAAAGTGGTTTATATATATAAATCAAAGACAATATATAGAATAAGATGCGTTACTCTAAAATTTGCTGCGTAACGCATCTTGAATCTTATTCCAACAGATCTGTTCCCTATGCTAAACATTGCCTGCCGTTTTTTGGGATGGTTGTGTTTTGGTTTATATTTAATTTTATTGTAAATTTTTTTCTCTTGATTTTCTTTTTTATTTTCGGTTTACTTTTGACGGGACTCTTTGTGGTTATCCTCGAACACACCAATTGCTCCACACTCACACACTGTTATCATGCCACACACAGTATCTCGTTAGGCAATAGTTTTGTAAATAGTTCAAAGACATCGGCAACAACCACGAGTAGTGCCACCTCGCTGAACTCCAGTCAAACCTCCTCGATGGGATCGCTGCGCAATCTGGCGCCGAATAAGTCCTCACTGTTTGGTGGTAGCTCTAGTTCCGGTTCCAATTCTAATGGTGGTGGCTATGCAAGTGTCCAGAAATCGTCGACGTCGTTGTCCTCGTCCTCGTCACCACCCTCGTCGGCCGACAGCTCGTCCACGCCGATGAAGCCGGCCATCAGCTTTGGCAAGCCGAATTTTGCCCCCAAGCCACCGGGCCTGCAGCAACTGGCGCTGGCCAATGGACAGCAGCGTCCGGCGGTGACCAGGCATCACAGCATGAAGTCGCCCAGGTATAAGATACGAACAGATACAGCTTCCAAACTAAGCACGCTGCGCCGCTCATCTGCATCCCAACTCAAACTTGAACTCGTTTGGGGGTTTGCTTTATGCTTATGCTTTCCCCACAAGCTTTACTCTTGAGTACCTTTAATTAATACCAAACTAACGCTTTGATATTCTCCTTTAATAGATCTCCGCCCGCGGCGGGCAGCGTCAACGGACCTGTGTTCCCCACCCAGCAGCACTTGGGCACCTTGCGAGGCCCACTGCAAGGTCCGTTCCATGGCAGTGAAGCAGGCAGTCACAACACCAGCGCTGGCAGCATGAGATGTGCACCCAATCCGCCAAAGTGTAAGTATTCTCTCACATTATACTAATAAATGATTCCCTAACTCCCTATCTTCTCTCCCTTCTTCAGCCCGCCCATCGGTGAAGCCCCCACCACCGCCCACGCCGGCCCGCAGCTTCTCCAACACAAATCTAAGCAACATTGGCGGCTCCACGACGGCGCCGTTTAGTGCTGTGAACACGGCACTGATCCAGAGTTCGGCAACCACCACGCAGGCGGCACCATCGCCGCCCATAACCCAGCCCCCGTCCTCCTCAAGCAGCAGCAACAGTGTGGCCGCTTTGCGTGATCAGTTCCGAGCGGGCGGCATGTCCAACGGAGCGCCTTCCCCACCGCTGCCGCCAACACCGGCTCCCACCTCCTCCTCATCCAATTCATCCTCGGCCACGGCCAGTCCCAAGTCATCAATGATGATGCGCGATAACGTGAAGCCAATTATACTGAACGGAGGACCAATCAATCCACCAGCACCGCCACCGCACAGGAGCTGTCCCCCACCGCCGCCGCCGCAGCGACAGTCGAGCAATGTGAGTATTCTGAGGGACAGGGAGCAACCATGAACTCTGACATTGAACAACAGGTTGGTCCAAAAGGCCAAGGGTGTTACCTTGGCTAGGTGGAGATAGGAAGGAGAGTGGGTGAGCTTTAAATGCTGAAAGGGAAAAGTTTTCTTTACGGGAGTTTCAAAAAAAAGTTTTTTAGGCTAAAAACTCATAGGTTTTTAAGAAGGTAAGGAATTTGGGAAATTTCTAAGGAAAACGAATGAAATTTTATAGCCGAAATAGTGGGTCAAATAAGAATTTAGTAACTTACTATCACTTAAAGCTTTGATAACATTTCGCCAAGTGTACCTGCTGCTGGACCTATCCTAAAGCCAGCTTTATTGCCAGCTTTCCACCCCTAAGCTGCTTTTCTGCCGAGTCTCTGATTCTCTCCCTGCGCCTGCGCCTTACACCTGCCTATGCGCACTATCCATCCATCCATCCGTCCGTCCGTCAGTCAGGCAGTCAGTCCCAGCCAGTGTTTCGTTTATAACTCACCTATTTTCGTGTGCCTCGAGCCAGAGCGGGGGTTGGATTTTCGATTTTCCAAAAAGCGAGACGTGACCAAAACACACACTGGCCTTGCACACACCACAGAATAGGGCCTTTGAGCGCCTGCATTAATGAGCTCCTCCAGCAGCTGCAGCAGCAGAAGCAGGAACAGAAACCAGTAAGCTGGCTGTGGAGGAAACTAACGTCCTTTAGGCAGCGAGCTCAGAGGCAGCGGCAGGAGGCGCAGGTAGTCCTGGTTATTGTAAAGATGATGCTCAACAGCAAGCGCCAAGTAAATACGGGATAATTTATGCATAATAATATATACTTTATATAATGATTAATTAAAAACTGAAAACTTGCAGGGCGGCTCGGGATCAGCGGGAGGAGCAGCGCCAGTACCACCGCAGCGTCACTCTTCGATCAGGCCCAATGCCCCATCGACGCCGCCCACGCACATGGCCAATGCCTCGCATCAGTTTGGCAGCAGCTCGGGCCTGTCCTCAGGATCTGGATCGGCCAGCGTGGGCCGCCTGGTCACGGACCTGGAAACGAAGTTTGGCAAGCGTTTCCACAACGTCACCGAGTTCCCCAAGCCGCCGCCGTTTCTAAATATACAAAAAGTCTATCCTAGTCGCACGTTTAAGGCCACCAACGGTATGTAGACGTCGTCGTGTGTGTTCTTTTGTGAGTGTTTCCAAGCTTAGTATATAGATGCACACACACACACACCATACACATGGAATGCTGTTATATAATGTAATTGTTTCTTAAGGCACACAAGCTCTGGCATTTTAAGTTTCGAACTCGAACAATCTATACAACGATCCATATCTCTACAAAAGTATATATAATATATATGATTTTAAACGCAGCCTTGTTTAGGAGTCTCTTTGATTATTTGTTGTTTATTTTACTGTTGTTAGCGAGCAAACGAAATAAATATGGGATAGATAGAGAGAGAGTGTTATATTTTGAATAGCTTTATCCAAAACATTATATATATATGCATATATTTTATACCATTTAATGTTATATACCTTTGTTAAACCCCGCGAGGGGGATAGTAAGAGGGGAACGGAGCGTTCCCCTTTGCGATATTACCACTAAGCACACAACACACAATATTATTACGCCTAGTTTTACCAACTTCTATACTATATACTATATATATTTAATTTAAATGTATGTAAAGCCAATCCACATTGTATTCCCCTTCCATTATATACATTTCTGATACATGTAGCGCATGCTTTTACTTGTACCCCATATATGCCCCATATATTTTCGCATTATCCGATATATCCGATGAATATATGTTTAATTTTTAGTACGCGAGTTAAATCCGTTGTTTTTCATTTTGAAGTTATCTTTTCTGGAAAAGGAAGAAACAATAAACCAAAACTCAATTGGAACATGAACTCTTCATTTGTTGTTTCATTTTATGTTTGTTCTTTTTTTTCGAAGGCGGAGGAGAGCATCTTCGTTTTGGTTATTGGTTCCGGTGTTCATTTGTCCATTTCAGCATTCGTTAAAGTTCGGTTTTTATTGAACGAAAAAAGGATTTTCCTTTGGTTATAAATATTTGTCAATATTTCTGTGATAGTAATAATAAAATCTTCTTGATCGATTTATTTATTTATTTTATTGCAAAAATTAGACTCTGACTTGGCTGTACCTTTTAGTAGTTGATTGCTGAAATCTTTCTTAATTTTCAGCTTGATTTGTCCTAATTTCTTAAGCATTTTGTGTATTTTTCCTCTCACTTTTCTTCTGCATTATTGCACAGTCTCCACTCGCTCTTTCTTTTGCATTTGTCTTGTGTTCTCTTTCGCATTTTCGCTTGTATAAATTCTATTGTAGGAGCTCTCGCCACTATCTACTCTTTCCTTTTTCTGTCTATCCATGTTTGTACATATATATCTCTCTATACCTTCCTCCTCCGATTCTTCGATGTTATCCGTGATCAGCTCCCGGCAATACCAGCGGCGTGAACAACAACAACAACAGTACCGTGGCCAGCAACAACAATACGACGACCACAGCTCCCAATCCCGGAGGAGCAACAGCAAGTCCAGCAGCAGCAGCTCCTCATCCTCCCGTGCTGAAGCCGGCATATGCACCGCTGAAGAAGCACCGAGCGCCAGCACCGCCGCCGCAAGCAGGAGTCGCCGCCGCCACCGTTTCGGTTATCCGGCAGTCGAGTTTCCTCTACGGCGGAGCAGGAGCAGGCGGTGCTGCTGGGGCAGCGGGCACCAGCATACGACCGCAGTCGCAGCCGGCGGGGAGCGGGCCACGCAACTCTACGGTGTACTGATCGGGATCGGGCGGATAATTGTATATATTATGTAGAGGTGTGTGTGGGTGGTGTGTGTGATTGGCGTGTGTTGTTGTTGTGGACAGCTTGTGTAAGTGAAAGCGAGTGTCGATCGTTCAAAATGTTTATGAAAAGTACGTGAAATAAACAGGAAACACCACACATAGCCCAGAAAAAATTGAGCTTCGTAGAGAGCACAAGCCCCCCTGAAAGTCCGTTGGCGTTGTCTTCCCAGGCTGCACAATATCAGTAAAGATCAGAGCTCCCAAATAACTCCTATGAATCCTTTTCTCTATGAGTTTATGTAAGAACACTCAAAATAAGATCAAAACTATGAGAAACGAAGTGCTATTTACGAGCTCTGCTTCAGACCGATATCACCAATCTGTATATAGGATAAAGCACCGAAAGTTAGTGAAATTATCAAGCAGCGTCTATGTATATTGATTGTACGTACTTTTAGGAGCGCGCCTCTTTATATAAATATATATATATATATGTATCTTACTAGACTGAACATGTTATTGAAACCCAAACAGCAACAATTAATTAATATGTAACGATATAATTACGATATTTAGAATCGACTACGCGATGTGCGACTTAATCCCCTAGAGCAATACACAACGTATGAGTAAAAATGTTAACAATGTTGCAATAATGAAGCACAACCGAGAGAGCATTTCAACGAAACTCGTCGCACACACATTCCATTTCCTCGTCATTTCCATTTTCCTCCCCGACTTTAGTTTCGAGAGTTCGTGTGATAATCTCAAGAAGAGTACGCTATATCTAGGTAATCTATCTATCAGCTGTGGTTGGGTCTAGACATTTGTTAAAGCCTCCTTTTTGAGCGGAATATACACTATTAATATTCCCTATTATTATTAAATTCAATCATTGTTGTTGGACTTGGTGTCATTAGAACAAGTATTATTAATCAGCAATTGCATAACATTTATTATTCCGAATCATTGCAGTTATCAGATAATAAAATTCAAAGAAATCATTCAGAAATTTGAACTAAAAAACAATGCTGTTTTTATTCCAAAACAAGGGCGGTAAGTAATAAATTGATGTTACTTTTAATATGATGTAATAAATGGTATAAGCTCCCTTCTCTTGCACATATTTTGTATATATTTTGAGTATGCTTTTAAATGCCTTTAAGCCATAACAATTGTCAACTTAAGCCTAGTTTAAATGTAAAGTAAAGCCTTTCTTGGTTACATGTAATGTTTAACAAATCGCACTTTTGTAACTTAAACTCTAAATAATATGGCTGTTCCCCTCACTAGGCCACCTCGTTCCTTTCCTTGAGACTTTGCACGGCCTCCTGGAGACCCTGATCCTCCCGCTTGCGTTTGCGTTCGCATTTCGGGCAAGGCTGCTTCTCGTTCAGGCATTCCGCATGGAAAACGGCTCCACAGGCTACGCACTAAAACAAAAATAATATAAACAAAAATCCTTTGATAAATACATTAAATTCTTACCCTAAAGGTTGTGCTTATGTGAAATGGGTAGAGCACCCTCGGGCTCTGGCAGATCTCACAGATGAAGCCCTTGAGCTGACACAGCCGACACTTGAGCACATGCGCCTCGCCCAGCTTGAAGGCCTTCTGCAGCTGCTGGCACAGCACGCCGCGCTGGATCAGCCCCAGGTCCGCAATGGAGTACTGATGGATGTGCTCGTAGAGATACTCCCGGCCAGAGAACTGATTCTGCAACAGCTCAATGCTGGTCGGCGGTGCACAGGTGTACAGATAGGCCCTGATGAAGTTCAGTCGGATGCGCAGGGATTGCAGCTCGGCCATGGCATCGGAGGCAAAGTAGATGCTGGGATTTAGGAGTTGCAGGTCCAGGAACGGCTGCGAACGGAACTCGGCCAGGAAGGTGGCTGCCCGCTTGCTAACGCTGTACTTGCGGAAATCCCAGTTGTAGATGATGCGAGCGGGTATCAGTTGCGTCTCCACATCCATGCAGCTGTTGCAGTAATAGTTCCCACTAAAGGCGCACACTCTAAAAGGAAAGTATGGGAATTAGATAAGAGCACTAATCTGGCTGAAAACTCACTGAAAATTGGAGTAGCCAATGCCAAGCGGATGCTGGCAGCTCTTGCACAGAAATCCTTGGGCATTCAGGCCCGGTTCACGTGCTAGCTGGCACAACTGGGCCACCATTTGCTGCAGCTCAACCAGGTCGAAGTCGGAGTTTAGCAGTTCGAACTCCGAGTTGGTCTGCAAAGAGAGAAATATTTGTAAGCCCGTTTTGTTTCCTTTTCCTATACTTACATCCAAGGACTGCAGATCGCTTAGATCTTCTGAGACTGGAGCTTCGCTCTCACGCTGCGCCACATTCAAGGTGGAGGCACTGGCCCGAAACTTCTCCCAGATCTCCGACCAGCCAGCTCCGCCCTCGCGATTGCTCTCGTGCTTGCGCAGCAGAGCATGGTAACTGCACCGGTCAGTGGTGGGGGAACGCAGGCTGACGCTGGCGGCGCTGCTCATGCTCACAGATCGCTGGAAAAACCTCGACCCAGACAGCTGCTCGTCTGTGGGTGAGGTGGGCGATGATATCGGTAAGTCACCAGACCACGAGGTCTGCATTAGATTTGAGAGCGAGTTGCTGCCCTGCGGCAGCGTGCTTGGGGCCTCAATGTCCAGTTCGGCAAAGGCATCCTCCACCCGAGGCTTGGATTTCTTCCGGTTGCGCTGCTTGCTGCCAGATGGAGCGTCCGGATCAGGCTCTTCCTTCGTTGCCGCCGTCTTCCCCTGCTGCTCCTCTTCGTCTATCACATCCATTTCGTCAATCTTCTGTATAAGCAAATCCAGATTCTCGCGCTGGTTCAGGTCAGGCACGCCGCCAAAGTTGCCGCCGCGGCTGAAGGGACTGTTCGAAATGGACTCTGAAAAGAGCTCGTTGGTCTGCAGGGGCTGGGGCGTGGGTATGGCTATAATATCAGAGGCGCCCAGGGAGCTGGCTACATCCACTCCGCTGCTAATGGGGCAGGACTTCATGGCGGGTGTCCACAGATCCGAAAGCTGCAGCGAATAATCCGGCCAGTGGTTCAGCAGGCTGGAGTTCACAGGCAGATCGAACTGCACACTGGCCTCCAGGCTCTCCATAATCTTGCTGGCCGTCTCCAGACCCTCGGAATCCCTCACAAGGGCGTTCCTCTTGTAGTATTGCGACAGTGCCGAGCCATTCTTTCGCATGTTGTTCAGATAAGAGGAGAAAACCGACTCGTTGAGCGACTGACGCACCCAGGCCCGGCACTGCCCAATCTCCGTGGTGATCTGGCTGAGGCTCTGAACCTGCTCGATCACCTGCTTGTGCATAAAGACCATGCAGGGCGACCAGAAGCTGGGATCCGGCCTGCGCTCCACGTCGCCAGCCAGCACATTGAAGGTGGCCGAAAGGAAGGAGTCCTTCAGTCCATGCAGGAACAGTGCCTCCAAGGTGGTGCACAGGGCACTCGTCTGTTCGCACAGCCCAAGGACCTCTGGAAATCAAGGGTAACAATTCGATAAGCAATTTCCGGGGGAGTACCAACTTAAGAAGCTTACCCAGACTCTTCTGCTTCACCTCGAACTCAATCTCGCGGGCATTCTCGTTCAGCGTGTTGATCAGGGCTCCCTTCACGACATTCTCGCGCTTGGATGAAAAGTGGTTAAGGCTGCGGAAAAGGGAGCTCATTTGTTGGTTTTTCCCTTTTGTCTTTTGTTGTGCTTTTCCATGCAGTGTGACCAGCGAAGATTTTTTGCAGAAATCACGCAACGCCCCCGCAAGTGGTTGCTTGCAGAAATACCAAAAAATACCGCAGACGATCTTAAATGATATCGATTAGCGATAACATTTTCAAATTCAAGAGCGACTCTTAGGCACAGTGGTATAAATACTGACGTGATTTGGATAATTTGTTAAATAAAACAAAATAATTACTTATTTCCAGAAAAAAAGGAAAAACATTAATATTACAAGCACGCGCATATAACGTGCTGGAAGAAGAAAATATCGATTAATGATAACTATTTAAAATACTGCGCATGGTCACCCTAAAGCACAGTGGTCAAACTTTCGTAATTCTGACAACCGTTACTTTACGGCAATCGCATAAATCAAAAATAAATTAAAAATAAATTACATTCTCTTCAGATTGAATCCATTAATACCTGTAAAAATCAAGGCGAGCACAAAAAGGTCACTAGTTTTATGCGATCTATGTGGTCCACAACGATAAGCTGCGTTGCGATGCGAAACCCGTTCTCCGGTGGTTATTCTTGACTTTCTTCTGTCACCTGGGATCACAGAGCTAAGCTGTGTGAATGCTCGATTATGGGAAACAAAAAACCCCACGCAAATGAGAAACAACAAACCTGAGAAGGATTATTAATTGGGCTCGAGTGAGATAGGAACTCTTGTTATTGTCGTGTTTGGGTTTTTTGGCATTTGGTTTCAATGAACCGCTGTCAGTTAAATTCTCTGCAGTCCGCCTAATGACTCAGAGATCGTAGATTGTTAATGAAAGGCCCCGAGCATCCCGAGTTTTGGGAGAAGAGAAGAGTGGGAAAAAACAAAAACCCGATGCACGTAGCCAACTGATATCGAAATTTGTGTTAAGGTCACGGTGACCAACAAAAGCAGCGTATTTATGTATGAGCATGGTGTTGTTGTTGTCAACGCATTTTTCAATATTTTTGCAATAAAAAACAACAACAACAAGCTTTATGTTGTTGTTTTTTTTAAGAGGAGATGCGCCGAACCAACTGGTTCAGCATTCAAAATGCAAACTGGTCGCCCGCTCGCCGCTTCATTTGGCGCTTCGGCGCAATTTTTCGGTTATTTTTTCGAAAAACACAAAAACAACATTTTCCATGTGGGCTGCACGCCGCAAATTGCATTTTATTGAATTTTATTAATATACGAAACCGGGTTGCGAAATCGTTAATAAACATAAACAATTTGGCAAACAGTAATTGCGAGACTTGTTTCGTTTATTGTTTGTATTTTTGTATTTTGTCGAGGTTTGGAACAACCAAAATATAAATGCAATGCAAATAAAATCATAAAAAATTCACCATGTGAATCAACCTTTAAAGTTAAAACCTTGGCCAGCGGACTTAAATCTTGTTGTTTTTTCAGTCATAAAAAACATAAAATTTGTTAAACAAGGTGGAGTGTGGAGAATTTTAATTTTTTCTTTAATTATTTTGAAGATCTTTAATTTATTTATTAGGATTTTATAAGATAAACGGAAAATTCCAGGGCAAACTCGAAAATAAATAAAGTAAGTGAAATGGAAATTCCTAAACATTATTATAAACAAGTTTATTTGAATATGAAACACTAGTTATAATACAAACAAGCATTTAACTTGCTTTAATTTTTTCCGTATGCATATATTTTAACAGCAATTTTCCAACAATATAATTTGCATAAAAAATATGGCCAAAGTGGGCTTCCCCATTTGCAAACTGCAAATCGGATTTCGCATGGGTGAAAAACCGTTGCCAGATTAAAGTTTGTTGTGTGACATTAATGACTATAAACAATTAATAAGGCGCTTTGGGTGAAGGGTCGCGATGGGGACGGCGACAGTGGGGACACATTTCCCAACCGGAGCTCTCTCTTGACTCTATTAAAGTAAATAATATGTGGCGGCATTGTGCCTCCGCCGACTTGGCTGACTTTGCAGTTTTCTCGGCTTTTCGAGCTGCCGGGCCAGCGTGTTGCCATTGTTGCGGCCAAAGAGGCTGAAAGAAACTAAAAGAAACGAAGCGAACTGAACTGAAATGTATAAAAACGTTTGTTTTCGTAATACAATTTTGATTACTTCTTCGACGCCAGCCGCCGCCCCATTGATGGGCATTGTCTCAGTCCCTAAGCGCTTTGATTTATGGCCCGGGCTGGGTTTTTGGTAGTTGGAGTTGGGCTGCCAGAGATCAACAAAGGCCTGGGGAGGCGGCGGCTGCTGCGCAGCTACCGTTGGCCATTTGCCGGGATCACAGACCATTTGGCAATAGCTTTGTTGTAATTGTAACGATAATAACAGCCGTGATTCCCGACAATGATGATGCCCCGGCCCAAATGGTCAATCATTGACATCACAGCGGGCTCTCTGCAGGGGCTGACCCTAAGGGGGAACTTTAAATTACCTATTTTTAGTCAGAAAATTGCGCTTAAAAAAATATCTTTGTTCTTGAAAGTTTATTACAAGTATACCACAATATGAACTTTTATAAGGACATTTATTTATACTTTTAAGATCTTTCTTTGCTCATAATTGAACCCCTTTTTTTTTAAACCTACACCCCTTAGAGGCTAGGAAACTGGCACTTTTTGATCGTCGAAAGCCAAATGCCGGTAAAAATGCTCAGCCAAATGCGGAACCAATAAGCTGACATAATTTTTTTTTTTGTGTTTTGTGTTCGCGGCGCTAAAGTAAAAAAAAGTTTTGCTCGGGCCAAAATGGTAATTACATTCCAGAGACATCCAAGAAGATATGGTCACGGCTGGGCTTTCAAATGTGATCATTAACGCATTAAAATGCTGATGACCATATACCATGGTTGAGGGAGAAGGAGAAAGATGATCATTCAAGGACACTAGGGAGAGGAATTTGTAATATTTAAAGATGGTGATAGCTGATCTTTAGAAAAATAAATATTGGTAAAGAACTGGGGAAATGTGATTGGTGAGAATTGTACTGTATGCAATATATAAGCCGTAAAACCTCCACAAAAATCTTTAAAGATCTCATAAATATTTTTGATCACTGGACAAGATGATCTAATCAGCACTCGTGTTAACCACCGGGCGTTGAAATGCCAAAAGTTCATCGATCACTGACACCGCAGATCACCTCAACGCATCTTTATTGAACCCCTAAAGACTGATCGATCGATTGATCGACACGTTCTGAGTCAGACAGACCGTCAGAGAACAAGCAGGCAAGCCTGAAAAATATGATTGTGTCAACGCTTGAAGTTTAAAGTCTCGCCAAATATTAATGAATTGCAGAGCTGAATGGGACCAGAACGAGAACGTCGGAGCAACAGGATCTGGCGAATCTGTGACATATGATCCGCATAACTTATGCATTGTTAGCATAATACTTTTCCGAAAAATCAAGCCAAACCTGTCAAAAAATAAACAAACTGAACGGAGCACATTCGTTTTCAATATCAATTTGCATTTCGTGTGTGTTTAATTTATGCGAAAGTTGTGTCTATTCGGGCAGCCGCTTTTCGACTATTGTCTTGTAAATTTTGTCTGGAGAATCATAGAAATGTTAGGCGGCTGTTAACTGAGTGTTGGCTGAATGTTAATATTAACACTTGGTAAACTTGGGGGTCTCTTTTTGAAATTACAATAATTTGATATGTATTTATTTTTATTTTATCATATATTTCCTTGTCAATCCTTTGTGAAAGTTGAAAAATACAGATCAAATTTTTAATGAAGTACTGTGATATATATTATTAATTTTATTATTATTTTAGGTATAAGTTAAAGCTTATCATTTATTTTTAAATACCTAAAATAACATCCTATCATATAAGCCACAGTTTAACTTTAAGATAAAGTTTAGTTAATACTTAAAAATTCTCAAAACTTTTTAAAAGTAAAACATTTTTTTAATGTTAAATTAAAATATTTTCAATTTCTCTAATTTCTAGGGTTAAGACCTGTTGGCGTTCAGGTTGCTTGCGATGACCTTGAACGTCATTGGCAATGCGTCAATCTGTGGCGACAGACCAGTATGCAAAAAAGGAAAAAAAAAGTATATATAAAAACTAAGGAGAAATACCGATCACTAGGCAGCAATTAAAACGATTACTTTGCCGTGTTTTCCGGTGTGAAATGGGAAAAAGGAAAATTAGAACAAAAGAGAGCGTTAAATGCGGGGGAATCGCTGTGCATAAACAATACATATTTTCTTTTCTTTCCAAAAGCTAAATTCGCCATTTCCTTTGCTTATTTACGCAAAGATGCTGTGGCAGTGCACTGAGACAAATTACTTATTCATTACATTTATTAATGTTGATAAAGAAATTTTTTAATTCGGACAAAGGGACACCTACTTTTGAAATAAAATATTTAACAAAACAGAATTATACTTTTTCTATTAGATAAATATTTAAAATAATATTAATAATATTAAATTACTTAAGAATTTATCATTTTTTACTTGTAATAAAATGTTTTTTTTTTTTATTTTAAACTTTTTTATGTTTGCGTATTTCTCAATTAATATATACATGGTTGTGATCTCTTTATACTGTTTATTTATTAAATATTGATCTGGATTTTATTTAAGATTTCTGTTTGTTAAACCTACACATTTTTCTTAGTGCAGTCGCAGTCTGCGTCGCCGTTGTCGCCGCCGTCGCTGCTGGATGCCTCTGCCGAGTCAAGCTCCGCGTGGCTTGGCGTTGGCCAAGTTTATTGAAAGCGCAGAATCCGTGAGATACGGACGTGTTTCTCCCCAAGCGCAGCGCGCATCTTTCCACTTCGATTCTGCGATCTACGATTCTCCGATCAGCGACTCCCCACTCGCTCTCCGCGCGCTCGCTCTCCGCCAGTGATCGTGATATCGTGCTTCGATTGAGAAAAAGAGGCGAGAAAAAAAGGCGGTGAAAATATTACACATTATTTGGGATTTTGGATTTGGCAAGAGAGGCTTCGATTGCGTCGCCCGTGAGATTTTGTCATCGTCGTCGCCGCGATCATTGTTATTCCGCGCCTCCGCCTACGCCGTAATTATTGCGATTCCCCAACCCGTGCTCGTCGCCGTCGGCAATGCCCAATTCTAACTTATTAATTGCGTGACAAATTCCGAAAGAAATCTATAAAAAAGCAGCAGAAAAAGCCGAAATCCCAGCAGCAATAATCATAAATAAATAAAGCCACGAAAATGCAGATCCAAAAGCAGAAACGAAGCCACAGCTTCGTCGCAATGCTTTTGCTCATCAGCTTTGCCGCCGATTTCGCCGCTGGAAGGGCTGGTATACATAAAAAAACGAACAACAAATTAAATCAAAAATCTATAAACTAATGCAGCATCTTTTGATAATTAAAACCATATAGCAATTGCGATTGCGATATGCGATATGGATCTCTGTTGGCTTTCTTTGTCTTTACTCCTCTTCTGTCTGCGGTTTTGTGTTTTGCAAATCCGCGAACTAAATATTATTATGTGTGCTTATTGCGTGTTTTTTTTCTGTTTGCCGGAGGAAGCTGAAAGTTAAACTATGAACGAGTCGTAAATTTATTAAATGATTGTCATTAATATGGGGTCTCTGGAACCCGTTTTAGAGGCGTGTTTTTTGCCCTATAAATATTCTGGAAATATTCTATAAATATTCTGTTGCAAATGTTAGACAGTTTTATGAATTATTTATTGCTTGAAATTGGGTTTTTTCAATACTTAACGTCATTTAAATATGCTCATAAATAAGCAACTATTTTGTGTATATTTTATTAAAGGATTTTCTATACCACGTTAAACAATGTTTTAATGTTATAGAGTCCTTAAACGTAATTGTTTCCACAATTTTTCTTCAAATTTGTTATATATTTAAATTAATTGTTCTTTGAAAATTGTATCCATTTAAAATGTTATATGTTATGTCATAGACTTTAAGCTTCCTCTTTCTTCTTTGTGTGACTAATTCTACAATTTTTCCAACCGAAACCCCTACTAAGTTGTACAGTTTGAACCCGAGTCCCCTCCTCTCCCTTCTCTGTGTTAGAAATTCAACTTTATTCACTCAAACTCACTGTAATAATAATATTAATAATAATAATCGATCACGAACTCACCTCTCTCTCTCACGAAAACTCCTCTCTAGAAATCACCTCACTCTCATTTGCATATGGAAAAGCTAAGCACCTCAAGTTCGTTCTCACTCCGCTGTAAACTTCGATCGCAATCGTGATCGTGACCCACATCGGCCGGGAGACACAAGTGTTATCCCCACTCCACTTGTAATGACTAGCTACAGGGACAGGCTGACAAATTAAGGAAAACTAATGGGAACTACACTGAAATATAGAAACTAGAAAGTAGTATGAAAGAGGAAAATATCAATGATATACCTAAAGCAAAACATTATAGGAAAAGAAAAGCTAGAGAGTTCCCAAATGTAACCAGATAATTTTATTCCTATTTTCATTTAACTTTTTTAAGTTTAGGCATCGCCTTTTCGAAGTTGTATCTTTAATAATATATGTATATATATTTTTATATGGAGATAATTCCTTCTCCCAACACTCCTCCCGGCCCAATCCCTCGGGCGTTTGTTTGCAATTAGCCTTCGTCAGTGGAGTGCCGCCTCGAGATGTCTTTGTTTGACAAACAAAATAAAACTGAAACTGAAGAATCGCTCTCAAAGCGCAGAGCAGATCATTAGGTATTGGCCGAAAGCGAAATCAAGTAGCCGCTGCCAAATAAAAAAAGAAACACAAAGAAGAAAAAAACAAATAAACAAACAAATAAACAGCTCGAAGCCGCAAGAAAAACGAGATGTGAAGATGAAGAGGAGGTCTCCACTCCGAGGAAAGCCCAAGCCGGAGGAGGGAGTAAGGTTACATAACCGGCGGATAACGTGACTGGCAAGGCTTCGGCAAAGTCGTTCCTCTTCGCGAGGAACAATACAGAGTCCGGGGGGCAGCAGGGGGAGTAAGAGGTGGTTAAACGACCTCTCCCAGGAAGGGGTGCTCCATGTAGTCCATAAATCTGGCGAGACTTCTTCTTTTTTGTGTTTTAACAAGTTGTTTACACCAACTAGTAGCGACTAAGGTGTCGCTTTTTTGGGTCATGGGGCCACGAAAATGTGTAGAATTTGTGAATGAAAACAAGGAAAAATCACCTGAAAAGTATAAAAAAAAAAACTGACCAACTTTGGGCCCAAGTAATGGGCCAATAACAATTAAGACCAGGCTCATTTACAGGGCCCAACGATACCATTATAATAATATATTTCTCCTGGCTTTAATGGTTTTCTTTGGCTTCGTGGTCCATGCTCCACTTTAGGGATTTGGCAATAAATGGAGATATATAGCTTGTATCTATAGCCAATATCGTAATGAAGGGGCACCCGTAACTGAACGTGATAATTAGCGAATTCGCACGGATCGTGCCTCACTTTCGCGCAGCTTGATTTATGATTTATGATTCAGCGCGAAAGATTAACGTAATTAAAACACAACAGGGGAGATATCAGTAACCAGTTATATATATAATATGTGGAAGATGTGAAAGATATGCACTCAAAGCCGAAAAGCCGACAAAGAGAAGCGCCCAATAAATGTAGAACCAATTCTGATCACTGCCATTCTAAGCCATTAATATTTATGGGATGGGTTTCCCCCTTTGACATTTCCACGAGACTAAAATCATAATAAAATCATCTCTGTTTCTTTTTGGACATTTCAAGTGCAACAAACACACGTTCATGGTGTTCAAGTCATTTGCAAAAAAGATAATTTACAAGTTTTTGGCGGCTTTTGACACATTTTGGCTGGTGTGTGGGCCATAAGTCGATAACTCCAAGGCCCCGGCAATAGATATATCTAAAGATATAAACAAAGATTAATAAGTTTTTATAGAGAAAAAAGGCATTACAATCGCCACGAAGGTTGGTAGTAAACAAACTGTAAAATTGGCAAGTGCAAAACGTTTTTTAACTCTAACTTCAACACAAAAAATTCCCATTGTCTGTGGGTGCAGAGATGTCGTGAAGCCGTCAATCAATTAAAAATTAAATTAAATAAACACAAGCACAGTCGTCTTCCATGGAGATGTCGAAGGAGATGGAGATGGAGATGGTGATGGAGATGGCGTTGGAGACAAGCAAAATTAATTGGCCTGAACTTGAGCCGAGGCGGAAGTCCGAGGGGGGAGTTTTCAATTATTACGGCATTATGTTATCCGAAATCACTTGAACAAGCCACCAGCCATGACTCTTATCCTCCAGCTATCTGCTGTGAGAGGCGAAAGTTCAGGGCTTCCTGGTTGGACGCGCTGGCCAAGCCCATCTCACCTCTGGGCATGCAAATGAAGCCCAGTTTGGATTATAGAATAGAGATACTACTCGGACATGTGCTTAGCAGCCGGAACTGACTTGACCGATCCGAACCGGCAGAGCAACACACGCCCATCCCTCACTTAGTCACAGACGAGTTTCGCCTCTCGCCTTTCTCGGGGGAATTCTAATAATTAAAATATTTCCCATTCGGTTTGGGTTATATTATGCGAATTATTCAGTTATTCCGCTGTAAACAGGAATCGAATCAGAGGGAGATTAGCAAATCAGAAGCTCACATCTCTGTACGAGTTTGTTATTAATTATTCGCCTTCGGCACGAGAATCATTGTTTTGTCAGTGCAATCATTAGCCATTATTTCGCTTGTTGCCACAGCTGGACAGATTCTCTAGATTCACCAGATTTTCCCCGATTCCCCACAGAACACAATAAGTGTCTCTGCTGATTGAAACCCAGCCACTAATTGCCAAGTGCGTTTCGCGACTGTAAAGCTAAAAAAAGTCGCATGAATATTTATAAGAAAGCCAAATAAGGGACTTCATTTTTGAGAAAATTAGCCATAAATAAATATTTATATATATATTATTTTGTTTATTTAGAAAAACAAATTAGAGGTTAAACTTGCTACTGACATTTTTATTTAATACCAGATGAAGTTAGGCAATCAATTATGGGGTTTATATTGCATTAATACGCATATAGGCATCCCTGAGTTTACAACTTATTTATTAAGCATTTTAATATATAAATAAGAGACTTTAGCTGATGAAAATATTTTTTATGAGTCCCAGTTATGTTATTAATAAAAATCCAGTTGTATAAAGAAAAAAGTCTGACCTGTATAAGGCTTACAAATATTTTAAAAGTTATTAAATTAAGTTTATAATTATTTTACAATCGGAAAGAAAGGTATATAGTACTTACAAATCTATTTTTACTATCAATTTCACGTTTAGTTATAAAATTACAGTTTTTACTGTGCATTAAAATGCCATTCAATGGCATTTTCCCACAACGATTAAGTCAATTAACGCTTTCATAATGACCACCAGTGGTTTCATGTGCTGGTAGCAATATGAAACGCACTGTACGCCCTAAAGCCCTTTTTTTTGGCCAACTAAAACGAAAGACTTAGGCAACGAACTTGATGGTTGCACACCTGTCACACCCACACAAGCACACACACATTAACCAGACCTAACCCGGCTGGGTAACTTTTAAAATTGAATTTTAGCTGGGTGGCAGTGGGTACGGGGAGGGGTAACTAACAGTAAGCACCGCACCACACACACACACTACCACACCACCGCCAAAGACATGCAGCAAATGTATGGCCCATCTCAGTCAATGTCAATCAATCAGCCGCCGCTGCGGCAGGCAAATTACCCAAGAGCCGCCCACAGCTGCCTCATCTGTCACCCCACCAGCAGCCGCCAGCAGCAGCGGCACCAACAGCAGCAGCCTCTCGGTGGGAATCTTCTCCACTTTTTTCAGCCCACCCAAAAACCTACACCCAACAAAGGAATTTCAATATGTAATAAACTACAAGAGTTTGAATTGATTTTAGCTTGGGAAATAGGACGAAATTAAATAATAAAATTAATAGTATATCAATTATATGAAATATCGTACATTTATTTTGAAACTGTGTTATGTTTTTCTACTTGTGCTTTTGTAATTTTAGTCAGAAGCTTGTCTGGCAGTAAAGGAGTCATTTCCGACCCTATAAATCATATAAATTCTTAATTAGCATTAAAAACTGAATCGATCTAGCAATGATATGTTTTTTCAAAATTTTAAAATGAGTTGCATCGTTAACATTTTGTTTTCCGAATTAAAATTAATGGATTTTTGGATTACTTATGATCTTTTCAAGGATTTTTAAGAGTAAATCCAATGTAGACACAACTTCTTTACGTTTTAGTTATATTTTCATTAGTTTTTCATCCAAAATAAAAGACTTAGGCAGCAAACTTAGGTATTTAATTAGTATTGAAAGATCCATATTGTTGCCTTGATTGATTTCAAGCTTCTCCTAAAAACTTCTATTAATACAAATTAAATACTGTCATACCCTCATTCTTATGCAGTATCATAGCGACATAAGCCCTACATTATCGCCTTTGATCGCTCCGTACCTCATATGCATTTTCTGCCTCATCTCCTGCCGCCATATCCACATGCAACTTGCTTTTCCAAATGCTAACAACAAAGCAGCAGCCTCAACGTGACCACCAACAACAACAACATTCTGCTATCCTCCAACAGATGTGCGTCAGTCGCCCTTCGCCCTCGAGCTGCAGCCGCCGCTGCTGCAGCCGGCGGAGGAGTC